>RJWJ010002676.1:0-96811 GCA_004363605.1 Indri indri
AAGCCTCTTTGATGGTTGGTATTCATTAAGTAGTTTTTGTTTACTCTGCTGATTATTTTAAAGCTTTTACAGCTTTATTTTTAAAAATCACTCCCCTATTTTAATTTAGCTGGTTTGAAATAAACTCTGCAATGCTGCAGCTGGTTTGCTAAATAACCTTGGGGAAGTCACATAATACTTCTGTGATTCCATTTTTCTCAGCTATTTAAAGAGGGAGAAGTAACCCATATGACTCAGAGAAGATATATAGGCTCTATAAAATACTATTAAGATTTACATGATGGAAGATATTTAATATATATGTATCTTTTATAAAACAAAGGTATGATCTTATTTAGTAGTTCCTCAAATCTCCCATCAACTTTAAGAAAAAAATCTCTTATTGATTGGTATAATGTTGAGATATGCTTTGGACTCTCAGTGGAAAGGGCTCATCCGCTAAATAGTGACCCAAACTCCCCCATGAAAATGAATAAATAAGAGTGGAATAGGTAATATTATGTTAATTGAGAAACCATGGGAACTGGAGTGGGGGAAAATTTTCAAGTTAGTGCAACTCACTTATCCCTTGTTTGGTAGGAGAAAGGATAAGGAACGGAATTCACCCGACGCTTTATGGTTTTAGGATGGGAATGTATGAGACTAAACAAACAATACCAAACAGGAGAAGTACAAAGTTGTAACTATCTTCACTCAAAAAGTATAAGTCATAAATTTCAGTTGATCCTTGTATTGAGATGACTTTGTTATATTCTATAAACTTACTATAAATAAAACATGATGAGTTAAGAGAAATAATGGAATAATGAATGAAGAGCCTCAGATCTAATTTTAATCCTCCACTCACTAGCTTTTTAAACTTGAGCAGGCTGTTTGACAATTCTATGACTCAATTTTCTCATTTTTAAAAACCTTCTTGTGGTAAGAACATTTAACATGAAATCCACCATCTTCACAAATTTTTAAGTGTAATGTTGGGGCTCAGAACATGATACCCCAAAGTATGGTACCTTGGTGTGCTGAGTACTTTGAACTGAAGAACACTGGAAGGCCTCAGAAGCGCTTTCTCTATAACCTCCTGCCCTCTTATTTTCCACCCCTTTTTCTCCCTAAAGAGAGTCATAGATGTCAGATTCTTCTTCCCCTTCTAAAGCAAGCCATAAAACCTGGAAAGATCATTCTCTCTCTCTTTTCCTTTCCCTTGTGGAAGAAATACTACACAGACAGGCCAAAAAGAATCTGAACATACAGGCCTTCCCGGGTTCCCCCCAACCCTGACCCCGAGTCTATTACCATTAGATCATACCCTTTTATCCAATCATATTCCTACATGGCTGTCCATTCTTCATTGAACCCAAGCATATTTTAATATTTTAATATGTCCTTTTTAGGACAGTTTTCCCTCAGTATTTGGGTCTTTATTTCTGTGTCATATTAAACCTTGATTAAATAAATTTGTTAAGCTTTTCTCTTGCTAACTTGTCTTTTGTTATAGGAGTGTTGGCCACAACCTTTACGACGGGCTAAGAAACATATCGCACCTTTCTGCCCCTATGATGCAATGCATTATTGTTGACTACAGGTAGGCACAATGTTTTACAGAAGATCTCTATTCATCTTGGTTTACTAAAATTTTATGCCTGTTTATTAGTAACTCCCCAATTTCTCCTCCTTCCAGATCCTGGTGACACCATTCCACTCTTTGATTCTATGACTCTGACTATTTTAGATACATCATATAAGTGGAATTACACATCATTTGTCTTTCGGTGACTAGATTAGTTCCTTTACCATAATGTCCTCATCATTACCTCGTCTTTATATAGGTAAAACAGAACATATAGTGCAGGACTTCTGTTTTCTTTTTTCTTTCTTCTTGCAAATTTAACACAAATGCATTTAAGGTACAGAGCCTGGTACCTGATAAAAAGGATGTTTTTAAATGGCATTTTTTACTAATTTGCAGCTAAATAGAATTTTCTGGGTTGGTACCAATCAAAATTATAAAAAATAATTACATTGACTTATAGCCTTTGGCGATTAAAATTCTCTGGGATCACTTACTCACGGTATGTGAAAAAGAAGAACAAAATTCATGTAGGCCCAAGGGATAGCAACCCAAGGCTCTTTGCTTTTACCTCCACCAGTTACCAGAGCAATGGGCCTGCTTGGTGCATGTCTCTGCCAATCACTGCATGAAAATCTCAGGGCCTGGTTTTAGCCCTTATTTCCTTCTCCCTTGCCCCAACGGAAGTGATAAACATATCATAACTTTCAAAACATATTCTTGCAAAATGCTTTTAATCTCAGCAATGTTAACAGATATAGTCCTAGGAAAATCACATAATAGAAGTTCAACAAAGAGTTAACCTGAAATTATGACTAAACAATTTTGGGTATTTTACAAAATTATGATGCTATTTAAATAAAAAAATAACATCACATTTAAACACACAGTCACATTCCCTTTGATATAACAATTCTACTTCTTGGAATTTATCTTAGGGAAATACTCAGAGAAGTTCATAAATATGTGTAAGTGTGCTTAGTGAAGCATTATAAACAATAGCAGAAAGACAAAAAGCAACTTAAAGTTCATCAGTTGATTATGCTGTTGAACATTATTGATATCTACTGATAATGTTCCTCAGCATTAGTAAGATTTTTTAAAATAAATGATGGTTTATACACAAAATATACATACAGTAAAATATTCAGCCTTTATTAGCAAAACTAATATAGTCATAGAAAATATGTATGATCCATTTTAAGACAAAAAGTGGAAAATAAAATAGCATGAATAGTATTATCCCAATTTCATATGTGTATGTATTATAATAAGTTTATACTTACAGACACAAAAATTTTCACTGCAGATTTCCCAGGATAATGTGTTTTTTAGTTTTTCTTAAATAGTTCTCTGGTTTTTTTTTACATTGAGCATAAATGACTTTATACTTAGAAAAATAAAAAAACTAAAATAATAAAACAACAATTTGTGAATTATGCAATGCTTATAACGTTTGAAATAGACCTATACTTATAATTTAAAAATCAAGAATTTGAGGACAACATTCATTCTATCTGACATAATGAAGTGTTGTCCAATAAAAAAAGGAAAAAAAATTAAAAAATTAAAACGAAAAAAAATTTGAGATAATAGGATTTTGAACACCTACTCCAACTTCTTTATTTTTCAGATAAAGAAACTGAAGTCCACAGAGGTAAAATTATCCCCTGAAGTTATGCAGCTTATTATTATTAAGTATTCAATGCATACCAACCCTCTGATTCTACAAAGCTTTTAAATTTGCTTTCTTCATTCCAAATAATTAGGTACATGTTAAACATGCTTAAATTACTTACGGCCATAGAGATTATACCACAAGTTCGTACAACACTATAATCTGAGTAAAAGATCTGGCTCAGTGTGTGCAAATGTATAAATAGGCTTTTAGATAGCATACTCTTTTACCTCCTCCCCTGCTCTTCAATTTGTTATTTGTTTGGTTTCATTTTTAAAATGCCTGTCAAAACAATGCCAAGATAATGCACTCACTGAAGTTCTAATAGTACAGAGTCCTTAACTTTGATTTATGGGGAAACCCTGGCCCCTCTCCCTGTGAGTGTTAAATACCTTCATCGTGCTAAGGCCTTAGAGATGCTAAAGCGTTCCCTCCTGTTTCAAAGCCCTAGGGAAAGTGGAGAATCTACATTCCATCTATTTCTCCCTGGGAGGGAAGGAGTTTGTCTGGTATTCAGTACAGATCACAGCTGCTGAAACCAACAAGGTGATTCCCACAGCCCTAGACCTTAGATCCCCGCCGCCCTACACCTTATCAGTCCTGAAGCTCTTTCCCACGACTCCTCCCTGTGATCGCACCTCAGGCACCTGACCCTTTCACCTTCTGTGAATCAGATGGAAGCCCAAGGCCTTTTCCTAGGTTTCTCACAGTTACATAAACAAGTACTCTCCACCCCACTTCTTATTATTTCAGTTCTGTCAAACTTTCAGAAAATCGAAATCAAGGAGATAACAATAGAGTTAGAATTGTTGCAAGAAGTATAATTTCCTGTAACTCTTAAAGAAGTCCTTGAGATTTTAGAAAGATAACCACGGACTTACATTATGGTGGAAACCCCATAGAATTTTAAATAATTTGGCAACTAAGATCAATTTGATTTTTTTTCTTGAGAAAGGATACAAACAGGAGATTATTCTTACTAAATCTATTTAAAATTCACAGATGAGCACATTATAACATTCTAATGGCTATGACAAAAATATAATACTTTGTGAAGATGATTCCCAAGTCCAATGACTCATATTATTACACTATTAAATAATTTTACACTAACAGAATAGGGTTTGGGTATGTGAAGAAGCTTCTTAACGATGACCCCAAAATGTTTGTAAGTGTGAAAAGCAGTGAAATAATCACTTTAAATCTTCAGAAATTTTCACCAGGAAGTCAGGCCAAAACAGCCACTTTTTCATATTTTTCTCCTTTTTCCTTGAAGGCTTATATGTTTGCATTGCGTTTCTAGTAATTAAAAATGATAACATGAGGCTGCATGTGCTTGAGGGCCATTCTTTAAAAGGGAAATTGAAGTCATGTGATGTAGAGATCTTACCAAGCAACAAATTCTAAGGCATAAATACCCCTGTGCTTTCTCACAGTGTCTACTGCTAATTTAAGCACTCAAGAAGGCTGAATTTTGAGCTGCAAGTTTTCCTCATAAAAACCATATAAACAACTTATCTTTGAAATATTTTGGTTTCTACCTTTTAGATGTTCATAATGCTTGTCAGTGTGTGCAAATGATTATATCCTCAGATTATAAAATAGAGTTGTGAAGTTATGTAATTTTGCATTAAAATGGAAACTATTTCTAAGAATATCATAGGTTAGTATCCACAGATGAGAAATTGCCACATTACATTTACAACATAAAATTATTTTGCATCTTAAGTTCAAAAGTTTGGTTGTAAAACTGCTGAGAATGGTGATAGGAATCATGAATCTCCCTCCCATCACAGTCACGGAGAGTAAAAACAGCCACATACAGAGGGTGTTCAAAGTGAGGATCATTTGGGAAAATATGGTATTCATGAGCCCCTAAGCCTTTTACTCGTTCTTCAAGAAACTATAATCTGGCTTCCATGTCTACAGTGAGTGACTGCACCATCAAGCAAACCAGTGACCCCTACCCCCATTGCCAAAGCCAAAAGTTATTGTGTGACTTAGAGTTTACATTTAAAGTTGGTTTCTATTTCCTACTTGAGATTCTCTCTCACCTCCCTTGGATCTTTTATGCTTTACCTTTGGTTTATAGTTCCTTTATTCCTCCTAGGCTCTCCTTCCTCTATATGGAACTTAAATGATAGTGTTCTCCTGAGTTTTTTCCTCAGCCAGCTTCTATTCTTGCATTTTTTCTTGATGAGCATTTATGTCCATTTCACAGCTCCAATCTCAGGTTTTAAGTAGAATCCATAGTCTAATTACTGCCAATCAACACTTTCCAATACATATTTTCCTAATCCGTTCCATCCCATTTTTTATCTTATGTATCCACTGTATGTTCTGTTGGAAACTTGTCCAGAATGCAATGCATCATTCTGCACTTCCTGTTGTGCTTTCTCTGGGTTTTGATATCAATAAGAACCCCACCATCCAGGCAAGAAAACTGAGAAATGACACCTCCATTTTTGCTCACTTCTTTCCTCTAAATAATTGCCGAAACCTGATGATTTTATCTCTTATATGTTCTCTTTCCCCAAATACTATTCCCTCTTTAAAATTATATACATATTTTCCCCAATCTTTGCAGCAACCTTCTAATACTAAATTTCCCTTTCTCGAATACATCCTCCTCAAAGCTGCCAAAGTGATTTATGTAAAACACAAACCCAAACATATTCAACCTCTGCTTCAAGTCATCTAGTCTTCCCATTACATAGTGGATAAAGTTAAAGCTTTCGGCAGACCATTCAAGGGCTGCCAAATCTCACCCTTTCTAGATCTCCGGTTTCATCTTTGTCCTCTTCCCCTTCCACCCTAAACTCCTGCCTGCAACCTTCTCTCATCCCATTCCCTCAGCCTAGATGCTTTGCCCTTTCCTCCAGACTTTCATCTTTTCAAAAATTTCCTTTTGTCTTTTAAGTTCAACACAAGTCTTGTTTCCTCTTGTAAACCTTCTCTGATTCACACCCCACTCAAATCCCCCAACATACACACTTCCTTTCCCAGCAAGGATCGATATCCTTTGCAATCAACAAAATTTAATATTACCCGTCATTTTATTTAAATTAAATATCTTCACTTCATGAGTTCCAATTCATGTCTTAACCCACCAAAATATGGCATTCATTTTTCTACTTCACAAAAGTTAGCAGGAACAGCCACTAAGCAATATTTACTCTTTTTTAAAATGCACAATCTGAGGCATCTGACCATGTTGGCTCCTTCCCGGTATATGTGTATCACATGTGCACACCAGCAGAGCCTTTGCTCATTATGTAATCTTTGGCAAGTTATTTTACATCTCTGTCTTGGATTCCTCATCTATAAAATGAGTATAATAATATAATCTACTTCAAATTTGTATAATGTATTAATACACAGAAACTGCTTAGAGCGGCTCTTGGTCCATCATCATTATTATCATTAACAGTTGATATACATAGTAAATATATGTGTGTAAGTGTGTAAGATTACCCATAAGGAATAAGTTTTATTTTGGAGAATTGACTCTAATGGGGATATAACATACCTGTTCTAAAACCAGATATAAAATTTTTCCTTATTACATCAGGATACCTTCTAAAGAATGAAACTATAATAACAATTTTGGAATATAATACAATAATACAGATAAACAGTATTAAATGTTTTTTGTATCCTACTCAGGCACAAGAAAATTCTCCCATTTAAAATATGTTCTTTCTTGTCCATCTTAAATCCATTTTGTTTTTGTAGATAAAATAATAATGATGCTGAAATGACATTTGTATACATAATGTCAAGTTTTGTTGGCCTTTATACCACCTTCCTGATTCATAAAATGAAACCTGTATGTTACTGCTCCCACTAAAAATAATTCTCTGTTATGAAAAGAATCACTTATATTGTCACAGAAATACAAATCACTGAACTTCTATTTATACCTTTATTGTTACAGGTATTATATAATTAGTCTACTTTTCTTAAAAACTAAAAACAAAAATAAGATTTTAACCATTTGATAAAAAGATACCTACTATATTATAATTAAAAGCATTAATACTAATGTTGATGAGCTTAATTGTTAAAGTGGAAGAATTGTCATTCTTTTCTTCTTCCAAATGAGTGTTCAACTGATTGGTGTATGGTGCCAGCATTTTGTACCTTTCTCACCTCACTTGGACCTACCTCCCTGAGGTCATCCCTTTTTCTCAAGAGCTTTTCCTTCCCATATTTTCCAGCAAATCATACCTGATCAACGCTTATTCTTTCCATGACTTTTCTGCTTTATGGTTAGGTAATGACAATGTAAAATAAATTTTCAGGTATCTTGAACCTCAAAAGCAGTGTGTGGATTTTGTATTAGGGATCGTTGGACACACACTGGAAATGAGTTTATTGATTTATATTTCAGCAAGTTGGGAAAATCATATTCTGAAAATGTGAGCTGTCTGGTGTCTCAAATTTAAACACATGTGGAGTTGGGAATCCATTCCCCCCAATATGAGATTGACTGTAACACAAAATGCTCTGTTATGATTTATAATCACTGTGAAACAAAGGATAAAATTTTTTCACATTCTCCTGAAAAATCATAAATACTATAACCAATTTATAGGGTAACTTCCACTTTTATAGAGAAATTTTCCTAGAAACTAGGATGGATAGCCAAAACAAAGAGATTATGTACTGCTGTTCAAACATATTTCAATCATCAATAAGTTTATAGGATGGGAAGCGATGAAATCATTCAGAAAGCAAGAGAATAACAATAAAAGGATTATATATAAGCATCAATAATTAATATCAGTGATTGTCTTAAAAGTGAATATGAGCCATATAAAGTCTGTTTTGTGAGTTATTAGCATTTTAAAATAAATATTTAGAAAAGGGGCACCCATGCTTTTTTATGATGAAAACTTACTTGCATTTCCCCAAAAGCTTGAGAATGGAGCATTCAGATGTTTATAGAAAGTAGTCTCTTCCCTGGAGAACAACACTATCAGATATTTTCCTGACTCTATAGGAATTATGGCAAATCTCAAAGCATGTGGATTTATTATGTAGAAATTTCACATAAACTTGCAGGGCCCCATTTACTTATGAGATATTTAGAAATAAAGTAATTACTTGTATGGCCTGAATACCAACTATTCACAGTCATCTGTTTTGAAAATATACATTAGGAAAATATAATTTCATCATAATCTACTTTTTAAGAAGTGGTATTAGTACAATAGTTTCATAAAAGATTGCCAATCATTAGATTAATATTAAGATTTTAAATTTTGAATGCGTGTTCCATTTTAAAAAGTAATGAGGAGAATTAATGATTAACTTTTAATCTCTATACTAATACATTTTATTTCCTTTTTAAATCCTTTTATAATTCAATGACTTGTGGCCCAGAAGATGTGCTTTGACTGCTAACATGGAACAATCTATTTTACTCTAGTAATTCTTAAATATATCCCATATAGCCAAATCATATCCTATAAGAACTCAAATATTAAGTGCTGAAGACTTTAATTTTAATTTTTTTATTGCAGTATCACACGAGCAGCTTTTTATTGTAAAACAAAACAGGTCTGTCTCTATGAGTGGAGAGAGACAGACTGACTCCCTGACTAACTGACTTGTATAGCCAAGGAAAACCTTACTGATATGGAACTATTTCAGCCAAGGCCTCAAGAGACCCATGTAAACTAGCATGCAAAAAACAAAATAGTAATCATTGCAGAAGACACTACGCTGTTGGTTGTCCATCCAACATCCAGTTATTCCTTCCTTCTCTCTAACAGAACCTTTCTTCCTTTGCGTAATGCAGCCATGTGATCAGGAGAAAGCTGGAACCCATCTCTAACCATAGAGGTGGATCCCAATTAGTCTAGGCCAATAGTGGCCACCCAACCTCACCTACCAGTGACCAGTTCAGGAAGCCAGGTTTAAGTCTATCAACACAGGGAATTACCCTGGTCACTGTCATTGGTCCAGGAGTAGGCACATAAGCTAAGCTGCCCAAAACAGATTTATATTTCTGTTTGGGGGAGCAGGTTTTTCCTTCTGTCTATGATGGATGTGAACAAGGAAGAATGCTGTTGCAATTGCACAGGACTTGGTGACACAGACATCTCTGGACAATGAGAGAAGCCTGGAGACAGAGCCAATACAAAGAAGGCAGAGCTGGGAGCACTGCAGAGAAAAGGAGTCAGAGCCTGATTATTCCATGCCTGGAGCCTGCTGCACTTCAAGACTCCCCATTATGTGCAATGAAGAATCTCCTTACTGTTTATGCCAGTTCGAGTTTGGTTTTTTATTCCTTAGTGTTTAAAGGTTCTTGATTATGACAATAAATCAAGAACAGCTGACATTTCTTGAGAATTACCTTGTGCCAGTCACATTCTTTATATTTGTGATTTTGTTTAATGTTCTTGACAATCTTATAAGGCAAATACACTATTGTCCTTATTTGTAAAATGTAAGCGATTTTGCTCAAGGTCATGTGTGTAGTAAGTGGCAGAACCAAATTTGTTTGTTTGTGACAAAGTCTCACTCTGTTGCTCAGGCTAGAATGCAGTGACATCATCACAGCTCACTGAATCCTCCAACTGCCGGGCTTGAGTGATTCTCTTGCCTCAGCCTCCCAAATAGCTGGGACTACAGACATGCATCACCACACCCGGCTAAGTTTTCTATTTTTGTAAAGATGGGGTCTCACCATGTTGTTCAGGCTGGTCTTAAACTCCTGGGCTCAAGTGATCCTCCTGCTTTAGCCTCCTGAGTCACTGGGATTATAGGCATGAGGCATTCCATCTGGCAGAACCAAAATCTTCCAAAGCTCAGAGCCCATGCTCTTAACCACTGTGATGGTTCCACTGATAGATGAGGCAGAGGAAAAGAAAGAGGAAGGAGCTTGTGAAGAGGCCACAGAAAGAATAGGAGATGGTGATATTATTATTAATTTTTTAATATTAATATATAATCTTGTTCTTTCTACTTGGAATACCTCATCCCTGGGACACCTTTTCCCCATGCTCACTTTTCTGCCTAGGAACTTCTATTTGTTCTTTAAAAACTTGACTCAGATGTCACCTCTGAGGAGCCTTCCCACATCCCATCTCCCCAAACCTCCAACCCTCTGGAATCCCACAAAAATTATAAAGTGTTCATTTTCATACCTCCTCCATGTACTAAATTCAGAACTCCTCGAGGGCAGGGACTATGTCTAATATTCCTTGTGGTTCCAGTGCTCATTGTAGGTGCTCAGGAAAAGTGAGATTGAATGAATCAGTCATCACAACTTGAGGACCCTCTGTCTTACCAGGTACCATGCTAAGAAATGTAAAGCTAAAAAGATCAGGTTTTTGGCCCTTTAAAGTTCATAAACAAATTGAGGATGTGTTCCTATCTTTCCATTCTACATTATAGAAATCCAACACGAACTAGCTTAGAAGGAAAAAAAGAATGTGGGCAGGGGACAGAATTTAATTGTCCTAGGCAGGCTACTTCTATTAATAGTTTCAGGAATAGCTGATTCTAAGATCCAAGGGTTTCCAACAATGTTATCCTCCACATTAGGTCTCTTTCTATAACCTGCTCTTGGGTGGATTCATCCTTAGGAATTTTTTTTTTTCCATGTGAAAGCCCCTCACAGCTCTAACTTTACAACCAATTGTAGCAAAAATAAAGTTTTATATGCCAATGGTCCTAGCAAAAGTCCTAGGATTAATTCTCAATGCTTTTAATTGAATCACTTGCCCTTCACTGAACCCATTACAGTAACTTTGAATAGGCCTACATCACATGCCTACCTCTGGATTTGGAAGTGGGGTTGACCCCATCCAAATCATATGGATTAAAAGTGAGGGAAGGTTGTTTACCAGAGGAAAATCAAGTTGCTGTTACTAAAAGGAGGAGAAGATATTAGGTAAGCAAAAACCAACACATGTCCTCCATAGAGGATATGTTCTATCCATCAGTAATTATATAGTAAGGCTATGAGGGATGCCTGTCTTAAGTGCTTACACCCAAAGATTAGGTAGGAGAAATGGATCACTTCAAGGACAGCTGTCCACAAATACCTTCTTGGAGGAAGCCTATGAACTAGGCCTTTTGGATAGGTAGGTTTATGATAGATGAAGATGAGGAGGCCTATCAAATACGTGGAAAGGCATGAACAAAGGCAGGGAGATAATGATCCTTTGGAGGTTTTCCAAGTTTGCTGGGAACTTTTGGGAATTCAGTCTGGAACTTTGGTTGGGGGATTTATTTATACATAGTCTAATAAGTGGTTCTTCTTTATGCAGATTTCTTCCATATATGATCTCAAAAAAGAGTAATTTTGGCAGGCACCAGGAATAGGATTATTCATCCCATTTTATCGATGGGACAAGTGAGGCCTAGTGCAAGCAAGAGATGCCTGCTGAGAGTTCACCCTCTTGTGTCCAGAGACGGAACAGCACAAGAAAACCAATTTCTGCCCTCCAGCCAAGGACTGTGGCCCTCCCCGCATCCGCAGTAAAAAGAAAATCTGGGGTTGGAAATCACCAGGACAGCAGCTATGGCTTAGCCCCAGGGCAAGCCTGAGAACACCCCTGGAGGAAGCTGTGGGAACAACCACATAGGCAGAAAGTATCTGACTTGCATAATGGCCAAGACCAGAGACTCTGGAATCAGGCCTGGTTTTGATTCTCAGTTTCATGAGTTAAGATGTTACCTTGGACAGATTATGTAACTTCTCTAAGCCTTAGTTTTCTCATCTGTAACCAAGGTAAACAAGAATACCTATCTTATAGTGTTTCATGAGGTCTGAATGAGGTATTGTATGTCAAGAACTTAGCACTGTCTTCCTCGTCTGGTCTAGTCTCCTTTCCCTCGTCTGGTCTCCTCTTCCTCGTCCTGTTTCATTTCCTCTTCCGGTCTTATCTCCTCTCCCTCTTCCGGTCTCTTCTCCTCTTCCAGTCTCGTCGTCTTCTTCCAGTCTTGTCTCTTCTTCCTCCTCCGGTCTGGTCTCTTCTTCCTCGATTGGTCTGGTCTCCTCCTCCTGTCTCATCTCTTCTTCCCTAGCTGGTCTCGTCCAGTCTCGTCTCCTTGTCTGGTCTCTAATTTTTAGATAATTAGAAAATCATTCAATTTTTAAATTAATAATTTAAAGAAATCTAAGGTTAGCTAAAGCTCATATTGAAATAGAATATATGAGAGTCTCAGGAACTAGCCTCTGTTAGGAACTCTGCTAGGGTATGTTCTAATACGTTTTTTGACTTTAGGGAGCCAGAGTTGATGGTGGATTAAATTAATCACCACTCTAGTACTGACTCCAACAACCACACAGCCTCATCAAGACCTGCAGTCCTCGATCTCCCATCCTTACACTCCCCTCCCAGCTCGCCTTCATGTTATCATTCCTCTGCAGTCCAGTTACATTCTGTGGTCAATCATTATGATCAGTCTTCTGCAAACTCTCTCAACTCTCTTGTTTCTCTTATCATATTTGTTTAGCATAACACCTAAACCTGCTATGCCTACCATTTTCCACATCTCAGCTAACAAATCTCCGTTCTTCCAGATGCTCGGCAATTTACCTCATAGCCCATATTCAATTGACAAGCAAATTCTATCAGTTCCTCTTACAAAATATGTCCATAATGCAAACCATTTCCCCAACTTTCAGTACTCTTTCTCTGATCCAAGCAAACATCATCTTTTTCCTAAATTATAGTAAGTTTCCTAATAAGTCTCTTAGACTGACACTACTTCCTCTCCGTTTTCCCAGTCTATTCTCAATTAAAAAGCTAGAGTGATCCCTTTAAAAACATAAATCATATTACATCTCTCCTTTGGTTAAGATGCAATTGCAAATGTTCATCTGAGTAGAAGCTTCCACTTCCCTGCTATCTCTCAGGGTTCATCTCCTACTCTCCTTATTTCCCATTAAACTGTAGCCCACCTGTCTTCTTGCCATTCTCAGATCATCCTTACAATGCTCCTAGGTGTCTTTAAATTAGTTCCTTTGGCCCGGAATGCTATTTCCCCTGGAGGCTAGGGTGAGCTGAGGACAGGGAAGGGCTTGTTTCCTCACCTTCTTCAGGTCTTGGTTTAATTATCACCTTTTCAGGGAGATCACTACCAACCACAAGCATTTAAATGTTATCATCTTAATAACCCACTTTCTTTCCATGATTTTTTTCTCTATTGCCTTTACACAATACAACTTATTTTACTTAGTTATTTATTGTCTCTCTTCAGGAGATGCAAATCCATCAGGTGATTTATCAGTTTTATCGTTGAATTCTCAGTAACTAGAACAGTGCTTGAACATAGTTTTTGTTTAATATATGTTTCTGAATATATTATGCATCGTCAACAGTGATTATAGCTTTCCTTTCTTAAAATTTAAATTATTCAGGAAAAAAGTACAATTGGTTTTTAAGAGTCATAATTGGTAAGAACTTGGGCTCTGGAGTAAAAGATCTTGTGTTCACTTTTTGGCTTCCCCAGCTACAAGCTGCGTGACCATGAAAATAATAACAATGTCCACCTCACAGAGTAGTCGTGATATATTAATGGAGATCAAGCCTGAAAGGTGATTTAGATCATTCCTGGCCAGAGGAAACATTAATCACTGTTAGCTATTGGTTTTATTAAAGTGTATCAGGATGGGTGGGGAAATATGCTCTACATCCTGTCTGCTGTATCTCATTAAGCTGGCTTACCTGCATGGTAGATATGAAGTGCTGTTGCCTCTGGGGACTCCAGAAATATTCGAACTCCTCCAGACTTCCAGACTAAAGGCAGGTAGGGGGTAGGTTGATGTTTTCTTTGGGGTTGTGTCAAGTGTGTGCTGGTCATATCTTAATTTATTCTGCAATTACTCAGACTCACCAGTGCTTATTGGAAATGTAAACAAAGAATACTATAAATTATGATGAAAGGGATGGGGAGCCATAGGAAAAATAAAGAGGAGCTGGAAATACCCTCTGAAACCTGGGTGAGACCAGAGACTGTGGTAGGTTCCAAAGGGGATTCCTCGCTCTAGGGATCCCCTGTGGGCTGTGGGGTTTACAGTCTCCATTTGGGTGTGGGCTTGTGACTCAGGCTGAATCACCACCACTTAACCAGTCCAGCTGTTTCCATTCCCAGAGCTGTGAAAACTTCCTTGGTCTCCAGGTTGTCAAAGTAGTCATTTAAAGCACTTTTAAAATTGTCAAAGCAACTTCTGCCTTAGAAAAGCAAAAAATAAATTCTGCCATTTTTAGAATTATGAATCAACATGAGAACCCAGTCCTAAATTACAAAAAGTGGAAGAAAATTTACTCTAACTCTCCATTTAGAAACCACTTTTCGCACTGGGACTCTTTTTGATTGAACAGCACATTCTAACATGGAGGAAAAAGGAAAGAGGAAAAAACTTAAACACAGTAAGAATGGTAATTTTGCAAAAAGACTTTGGTCACGATTTAGGAGTTGGAAAAGAAGGAATGAAAACTCTTCTAACTTTAGTAGTTCCGCAGGATTGTGAGCATCCATCAACATATTTAAGTGGAAATCAAGTTATTTAGGAGTAATATATTTTATTACTGTTTGTGGAAGATTTTGCAAGGCAATATGTGGTAGAACATTCACAGTGCTAGAGATGAGTTAGATCAGACTCTGGCTCATTTCCCAGGAAATATAATATTCTGTAAAGGAAAGCAGTGTAATCGGTTTCTTATGCTACCCATTCAGGTGCCTCGTGTTTAGTGGAAATTTAAACCAGATCTTCAAAGAGAAATCTACTTAAAATATAAAGGAATAAGACCAGATACTGATAGTAGCTGAATAGTGTTCTTTTGCATAAGAATTTTGAGTACATGAAATTTATAATTTTTATAGCATTAGTAGAAATAAATTGAAAGTAATGTTGATAGACTTGTAGACATCTTCATTAAATAAAAAAAGGGCCCAATATTACCTCCATACATAACGTAATCAAATTATCCTGCTCTGATTTAAAGGTTAACCAGATTAAGGAAATACTAATCACTGTGCTCAGTGCAGATATGTGCTCTCTAGATGTTGAATGAGTTAGGTGAAGAAAATTAGCTGTAAACTAAGCTCAGAATTAGATAGGCACAGAAGATTGAGAAGCTAACAAAAATGTCTGAAATTAATTGAACAGGTATATTGGCCTATATTAACATTAAAATAATTAATTTAAATGTACAGTTTTGTACTTTGAAGTTATTTTTAAAAAGGGACATACTTTAGGTAGCTGAGATAAAATTGTTCCCAGAAGAGTTAAGGTAATATATCCTGAAAACTTAAGTATTATTATTATTATTACTAATTCTGATTCTTTGCTCTGTAGCATAGGTTCTTAATGGGTTTTGTATCACCTGAGGTCTTTGGGGATTTGTGAGGCATTTTTGGTTTCACAGTGATTAGGGGACTCTATCAACGAATAGTGGTTGACAGCCGGGGGCATTAGCCATCCTGCAATGCAAGGACAGTTTGGCACAAGGAAAACTTTCTCACAAAGCTTTGAAATATCTTGCTTGACATTCTTATAGCTGAAATACTTACTTCTGATTATCTGAAACTGAAGCTTCATTCTATTTCACCTGTAAACAAACAACTATTTTTGCATGGTTTTAAAGTTACTGGATTTTTCAGGAATGCAACTACGGTGTAAATGGAACATGTATGTTTATTTATTTGTTTTTATGATCCCCTAATACTATAGGAATTCAACTGCCCCTCTAGCTTAAGGTCTAAACTAGAATTAGCTTAGTGGCCTTTTTTCTGATCTTTTTCCTTGGAGCAACCTTCTCTGTCAACAAGAAGAAAGGAATCCTGACTCAAGTAAAAGAACATTTCTCCCAAAGAGAAGAGCTGCAGTAAGCTGGCCCCTCCAGGCCTCCTTTCCCTGGTTTTGCTAAATCTTACAAGGACAAAGGGACCTCCCAAGGAGAAGTAATCACAAACTCTTTACTGTACCAGCCTTAGGGAAAAGGAAGCAATTTAGAAAGTGAGAAGAATCCACATAGAGGGCACTCCACACAGCAGAGCTTGTAACGCCTTAGTTCTTCCCTGGGAAAGCTCTTCCAACACAATAGCATACTTTGTCCCTCTATCAGAGGCGAGAAAGAGTGGCCTAGAGCTACTCCTATAGCCTATCGCCAAAACTTAAATTACCAGAACCACTTTTTCTTGGTTTGGTTTGGTTTTGTAAAATAGTTTGGTATAACTTTCTCAAAAAGAGGAAAGAGGTAGGTAATTATAACCTAATAATGATTGCAGATTTTATGTGCTCATTTATTACTTGTATGTAAAAACTGAACATTTTATTATCTTTCTAGGAAGATAACATTTTTTTTAATTACATGAATTACTATATTAGAAAATATAATCTCCTGGTATGTGTCAGTGTGTTGAATATTTTATATATGCTATAACATTTATACATTTTCCACTAAAAATTTACTAGAGATCAATGCTCCGTAACCATTTCTTTTATTATACATTTTTCCTATCCCTACTTACAATCTGTCTAGATCCATTATTATTGATTTTCAGTAAAAGGGTGATGTGGGGTCATACACACACACATGCACACCCACTAGAAAACATCCTGGGAATGATGTTTTTTAAATAACTAGTACATTTTGCGTATCACATCCAAGTGGCTAAGCTTTACTACCTGGAATGTGGTTCATGGAGCAGCAACATTCACATCACCTGGAGCTTGTTTGAAATGCAGTTACAGGCCCCGGAATCAAAGTCTGCATTTTATGAATTTCCTTTTATTATTTGTATGCGCATACAATTTGAGAAGCAAAGATCATGAACAAGGGTCAGCAAACTTTCCGTAAACGGACCGATAGTGAATATTTTAGGTTTTGGGAGCCATTTAGTCTCTGTCTAAACTAGCGCAAAAACAGTCACAGATAATATGAAAACAAATGGATGTGTCTGTGTTCCAATAATACTTTATTTTTGAACTCCAAAATTTAATTTTCACATGTCACCCAAATGTATTCTTTTTTCAACTCTTTTTCACTATTTAAAAATGTAAAAATCCTCTTAGCTCAATGTGGACTGCCAGATTTAGCTTGTGTGCTGTAGTTTGATGGCCTCTGATCTACAGCACAGGATATAGGTGACTTTTTATGCAGAGGTAATAGAACATCTGAAAAGTCAATAACAGTATTGCAAAAAAGGAATCTAATTTCAAATTCCTGTAAACCATATTAATGACAAAATGACAACAAATAAAATAATCCTGAAAATTAAAAGGCCTTTACTGTGTACATGTTATATATGCATTAATATATAATAATATGTGAAGTATCTATAAAATATGTATGTAAGATATGTATGTGTGTATATAAAATACATGTGTATAAAATCTATGTAATGCATTCAATATGTGTTTATTATAGAAAATATTGAAAAATGTAAAGAAAAGATTTTAAATTATGTAAATTATTTCCCTTAGAGACACATCCATTAAACTCTATTTCCTACAAGATATTTCTATGTACATACAAAGATTACTTTATATACAATTTTATATTCTAATTTTACCAACTCATACTATTGCATAACCTTTGTATATGTTAATAAATGGGCTTCCAAAGAAACATGATTTTAAATGACAGCCTAATATACTCACATAAGGATGTGTCACATTTTATTAGGCCTTGATATTTTAAAAGACCAGTAGAAAACACAAGGATGACTGAAAGTTAAGAGAATGAGTAATGATTACTAATTATGGAGTCCAGAAGATGAATAAGGACATCAATTGAAGAATCACCTCCAGGAAGGGTGGACACTCGTATACACAAAGGGAAGAAAACTGGATACATTTTTCATTGCAGAGTTAATGGATATTTAGAAAAGAATGTTTTCTAAGAAAGTTTAAGATATTGAAAAGTCTTAATTCTTCTGCTGTGTTCCTGAAATACAAAATAGAAGGAAAGCAATTTCAAACCTACTGTAGTGATAATAATTGAGGGCAATACAAAGTAATTGAGATCATACAGAAGAGCTACTATGATATTCATTGGAAATTATCTGCATGAAGAAAAAAATGGTGTGAATAGTGTGATCCCTCCTATTTGAAAACAACGAAAATCTTTATAGGGGTGTGATGACAAAGATAATACAGTTGATCCTTGAACAACACGAGGTAGAACTACGAAACTCCATTTATATGTGGACCTTTTCAATAAATATATTTTTTAAAATTGGGGGGATTTGCAACAATTTGAAAACATTTGCAGATAAACCACATAGCCTAGAAATATCGAAAAACTAAGAAAAAGTTAAGTATGTCATGAATACATAAAATATATGTAGATACTAGTCTATGTTATCATTTACTACCATAAAATGTAAATAAATCTATTATAAAAAGTTAAAATTTATCAAAACTTATGCACACGAATACATAGGGCACATGGTGGCATTCACAGTCCAGAGAAATGTAAATGAACATAAAGATGCAGTACTAAAGCATAATTATGTAAAATTAACTGTAGTACATACTGTATTATTGCAATAATTTTATAGCCACCTCCTGTTGCTATTGTAGTTAGCTCAAGTGTTTTGAGTATCTGCTTAAACACCTTCTGATGCTAATTATCCCCCCTGAAGCAGTTCATCACTCCAGTAAATTGCCTAGGGTAACAAAAAAGCGATCTCTCACGGTTCTCCTGTACTTTTTTAATCGTGTTTAGTGAAATAACTTAAACCTTAAATATTACCGTGCCACCCATACTAAGTGCCACCAGTGAGGATAGAAGCGCTCTCAAGAAGCAGAGAAAAGTCATGACATTACAAGAAAAAGTTGAATTGCTTGATATGGTCAGTAGATTGAGGTCTGCAGTTGTGTTTGCCCACCATCTCAGACAGAAGATTAATCTTGTAAACAGATCTTGAAAATTCACGGTATCAATAAATACAGTACAGTACTGTAAATATATTTTCTCCTCCTTATGATTTTCTTAATAACATTTTCTTTTCTCCAGCTTATGTTATTGTAAGAATATAGTATATAATACATGTAACATTCAAAATATGTGTTAATCTATTGTTTATGTTATTGCTAAGGCTTCTGATCAACAGTAAGCTATTATTAGTCATTAAGTTTTGGGGGAGTTGAAAATTATATGTAAATTTTCAACTGTGAGGGGGATTGGTGCCCCAAACCCAATATTGTTCAAGAGTCAACTATATATCAAATATTAAAACACAGAATTGAATTTTGTAACTGTGTTGGTTTTCTGCAAAAAGTTCTACCATTTGCAATTCTGACTTTCCTTCACCTATTGCTATGAGTGAAAAAGATGACACCAATATACTTCTTATTTTTAGAAAAGCAGTTCATTGTCTTCTAGGTTAGAGAGGGAAAGAACCAAAGGGTGGAATATGAGTTAAATTTTAATCAATTTTGAATTCTCTAAATTCCAAAAATGTAATTATTTTATGTAATTAAACTTAATTTTAACCTAAGTTGTAAGCCTTTCTTCTAAGCTTTCTTTAAATTTCCTGAGTTTGTTGAGAGATAGAGTGTGTGCTTACATGCACGCATCTGTGTGTATCATGTGTTCCTTGATATAAAGTAATTCTTGAGATTTATACTGTGAGGGTTGCCTCATAGATATACGTACTTTAATAAAAGATCCTTCAATGACTGGATAAGCTAATGTCCTATAGTGGTGTCCAAGAAACAGTTGTGAATAGTTTTATAAAAGAGTGGCATTTTATTTATAACAGCAACATATTATAAGGTCAGATTTAACTTTAGTCACAACTTGGTTAGAGTCTACTTATAAAAGACGTGAAAGTTGTCAGAATCGAAATAAATTCATTTGTGCTAAAAAAAATTAGAAAAATGGAGTAGAGGAAGGCCATGAAGGGAGGGTTCTGTTGCACGAATGCCTGATAAAAACTACCACAAAAGACAATGCACACTGTCTAGGAGATGGACACGCTTGAAGCTCTGACTTGGGTGGAGCAACAGCAATATATGTAACCTAAACATTTATACCCCTGTAATATGCTGAAATTAAAAAAAAAAAAAACAAAAACAAAAAACCCACAATCAAAGGCAGTCACAACATAACGCAAAAAAATATTTCTGCCAGAACACCTACCACACAACCGCCTGTCCAAACCTTTGACTTATGCCACACTTTTTATTGATCCTTGCAGCCAAAGATAATTATCTCAAAACAACTATGTAATCCTCTTCATTTTTCCTTTGCCTCCTTTTACCTGCCTGAATATGCACGTAGTTTACTATAACACGCATTTTCCCATTGCAATGCCTATTCCAGAGTAAACATCCTTTTCTTTTATAGAGTCTCCCTTTCTGTTTATTATTTAGGTTGACAAAGAAAACAGCAAATTACCTAAGCTACTGTCCTGGTTTTGAAAAGAGACATCTAAACAGAGTCATAAAAATAACTAAAGTGAATATGACCGATCTATGTTTTTAGCTTACGTAGATCCTAAAATTGCCTTTTCATTATATCTTTTTTTTTTTCCAAAAGATTGCTAACAACTAATTGGAAGCCCTTTAAAATAGCAAGTGCTTCTCAAGTGATAAATTATTTCAAAATAGTTATTTAAAGAACAGGGTGAATAGCAAATAGAATGCTACTCATATGACATGAGATGAACATTTAAAGTTTTTCTTTAAGTAAAATATGTCTCATTACACTTAGGGTGTGTTTCCAGTCTACAGGTATTATAAATATTATCTATAAAAGTAAACTCTTTCTTGAAGAGCAGATCTTTGATATCTACCTGTAGGAGCAAAGAGCAAAGCTTCCCCCTTTATCTTCTGAAGGATTGTTGAAAATGAACTAACCAAACCAGACTAACAGGAGAGAAAGGCTGACAGATTTATTTAACATACATAGTGAATTGCAGAATGATTGCCCAATAACCCAATGAGGCACACGTGCATCACCTCTTCTCCATAGAGGAAGGGGAGATGGGGGAAATGTGGCAATTTGAAGGATGGTAAATGATTTTTAGGGGGAAATGAATAGGCCTAATTCTCAGACAATGGTTACAAAATAATTTTCTCTTGCAGTTGAATGGGACAGAGAGCAAACCATGGTTTAGGATGATGTTCATCTGGGCTCTAGGTGTGGTGTTTAATTTTCAGTCTCTCCCTCAGTGATAGGAATTTTAATCTTCTCTTGTTAATGAAACTTCAGGGAAGGCAATCGTGTTCTTCTTTGGCAGGTCTGGTTTCTAGGTAGACAAGGAAACTTCAGTGAAAAGCTTCACCCAGTACTTGGGAGAGACAGGATTGAAAGACTGAGGGTGGGGTGGCTCAGAGAGACCTTGAGGCTGCTTCATGTCAAAGTGGCATATTTCCGGGTTACATTTTCTGAGCCCCAGCACAGTCAACTTTTCAACCAATTGCAGGGTTTTCTGATTGGAGGAACAAACGCACTGATGTTAAAGATGAACATCTGAAATATACCAGGGTCTGTTGCTGACATTTTGTTCCTTTGGATTTTCTTCTCCTAAATGGGGGAAAAAAAAATCATAGGAAGTGTAGGAAAGCCAAATTTAAGTTTTACTGTGGTGAATGGATTTTTTTTTTGCTATAAATAAGATTTTTTCTCTTAATATGCCATGAGATATCTTGATTGTACATTTTCCAAAGCACTTTCTATCCACATCTCCCAGCCCTTTCAAAAGTGAAATCTTTCCAATGCAATAAAAGATTATAGTCCACTTCTCTTTTTGAAAGCAATATAATACTCATAACTTTAATCATAATACATTCTTATCAAATAAAGAAAAACATTTACAAATATCAGAAACTCAGTTTCAAAACATTTGCATTAATTTTGAACTAAATCAGCATTTTGTGGGTTTTACATAAAGGCAGCAGTTTGACTCAGGACTGCTGATAAATATATTTTTGCTGAGGAACAGGGAAGAGAGTGGGAGAGTGAATGCTGCATTTTCCCTTGGCCCCCAAAAGGTGCTAATTTCACAAAAGGATACATCAAGAAGCAAACATGCAATGGTTGTTTTAAATCTTTCGCTGCAATATAACAATGAAGTAAACAGTGATTAGACACCTACCAATTTTCCCCAAAGCAAAGAAAAAAAGTGTAAACAGGAAAATAACTCTGCCTATACTTATACAGCTTTGTGAATCATAATATTAATAGAAGGGTCTCTCATTCAGTGTTCAAGAAATTTTAAAATAACAGCAATTATTTTCATTTTAAGAAAAGGTTTCCTTTCTCCCCTCACTCACCTCAAGTATTTAACATGAGAGAATGGGCTTCCATATACAGTAATTTTATACTTAATGTGAAACAGCAATAATTAACCATCAATTTGGCATTTCTGTTTACAGTTGCTACAAATTTTTTTTTCGATTTTCACCAGCTATTATCCAGTGTTGTCATGAAACAGAGACTGTAAATTTTAGGTAGCAAGGATTCTTTCTGAAGCCAATGTTAACTCAAAGAAATATAAAGCATGGCATTACACTAAAATTCTGAATCTAGTACTCTAAAAAGAATGATATCTAGGAAAAGTTATCTACTATTTTATAGAAGCAATAAAGATCTACAAAAACTGATTTTTTTGTTTGTATTATATAATAACACAGTGTGGATCCGTGGATCTGCTAATTGCAGCAGACTTATACTGTATTTATTCCTGCCTACATCCTAGATCCTTCCCCCCTCCCCCAACAATCTACTACCTATAAAATGTACTGTGGATATGAGCCCAAGTCATTCTAGATAATCCAATGAACAGAGTTTTGGGGATGCACTGGTGTGAAGTGTGAGATACAAAAGAGTCCTTTTCAAACTTCATCAAAGTTCTGCTATAGAAGAAATTTGGCAAATTTTCATACTTCTTGTAGGCAAAATATGCTTATGTCACAAGCCCTTCAGGAAATCCTAATGCCTTTTACCTTTCTATAGTTTATAGGACCACACCGAGCTTCTGCAGTTTCTCCACTGCCACCTCCACCTTCTCCTCCCTGGCCACCAGGTTCTTGAACTGGTTCAGGTAACATCTGAATAAAATGCTTTGCTGTTGGCTACTTTGCTGCAGGAACAGGATTCTTTCCACCTATCTGTTATAGCAATGCTGGAAGCAGGGAAGGATTCTAATGCGTAATTTGTTTCATCTGTTGATGTTGAGCCTGATTACATAAAAATTCAAGGGGATGTCCTCCAGAACTTGTAGTTGTCGCTGTCATAGCTGCAGCAGCCACAGCCACTGCTGAAGACTGAGGAGCCTCAGTGCTAGCTGCTGGAGGGGGGTCAACCACAGCCTGATTTTTTTCAACCTCCAGGGATTCCTATTGAAAGATACTCCATTGCTCTGGCGGGGGGCGGGGGGGCGTTGAAAATGGCTCTCAGGGCTGTAATTACATGCTCTTGTTTTACAGCCCAGTGGCATGATCTCAGCTACTATATTGTCATAGGACTGACCTGTCACAAGTGCATTTGATGCATCTTCAAAAAGGTTTGACAGAGAAGAATCTCTTGAGGCACTGTCGGTTGATGCTGGGTAAGTAGCACTGGCGTCTCTGCTGGCTTTTCTGCAGGTTTCTCTTGTTTAATTACACTAGCATGTGCAGATCCAGAAGATGCTGTCATTGATGCTGGACAGATAGATTCCAGTGTGGAAGTGGGAGCCAAAGCAGGACCAGGGGTAGGGGGCTGAGCAGCAGCTTTTGCTGTGGAGGAACTAACTGCGGTATTTGATTCCTGAGTTGTAGCTGGTGCTGGTGTTGTCAGTGCTTTGGTTTTGTCACCATAGCCAACACAAAGTTTTTCTCATCAATTTGATATTCTTTGAGAGCAGTATCATCATTGAGGATCTGTAGGCAGACATCAATTTTTGACCTGCTACTGAAAAATCATCCTTCCCCTTTTCAGATTCAAACTTCTCTTTCAGTGCTTTCACCATCTCGAGGTCAAGGTCAACCTTGAAGATCTGCTACTGGAGAGTCTTCAGGGTGACCTTCACGGTGCCACTGGGCACTTCCACTGCCTTCACAGGGTCGGCTGCCGGGTGGGGTCCATGGCCTGGCCGGGCCCAAGGGATGCCCGTGCTCCTCACACCTGTCACATTTGCACCTGGGAGCAGCTTTTCCCCTGGCCCCGGCCCCAGGTCATGTGGCTGCCTTCACGACTGTGGCCTTCTCTGAGAGCTCACTGAGTATGTAGGAAGCACAAGGGGCGCTATAAGACAGAGAGTCCACTAGCTCACCACAGAGGTGGTCTATCATCATGACTCACCCCACTGTGGTGGACAGATTATTAAGGTGACCCTAGTGATCCTCAGCTCCTAGCGTCCATGCCATTGTGTGATCCTCTTCACTTGAGTGTCAGTGGGACACATGACTTACTTCTAACAGGTAGACTACGGCAAAATGATGTAATGTACATGCTTGTGTCTATGTGTGTACATAATTATGTGATATCAGATTGTAATGCTTATCTTGTTGGAGTTTCTCCATTGTTTACTGTGAGGAAACCAGAGGCCACGTTAGGGAACCCAACATGACAAGAATCTATGGAAGACTGCTAGGACTAAGGGCAACCTCCAAGTAACAGCCTGTGAGAAACTGGTGCCCTCAGTCCTACAGTTACAAGAAGCTGAATTTACCAGAAACTTGAGTAAGCTTGGAAGCAGATCCTTCTCTGGTAGAGCCTGAGATGAGATGTCAGCTCCAGTGGACACCGATTGCTGCCAGACTCCTCCCCCAGAAACTAAGATAATAAATGTGTTGTTTTAAGTCACTGAGTTTGTGGTAATGTTCCCAGTAATAATTAATATATCTAGAAACCATGGTTCACAAGTCCAGTATTTCTAAGCTTGGCATAAAAAGAATATTGATAATGATTTTTTTTTTTAAAAAAAAATACACGTTCAAAGCAAGCTATTGAGAATTAAATGTTTGTAAGACAGGTGATTGAGAAGAGTAGGTCTCAAAATGGACAGAGGGAAATGATTATAGACCATGTCATAAATCTTGATACGAAAGTTATGGGCTATTGGTTTCTTAGTTTTGTTTGAATTTTTTAAAATTTGCTTTTTTAAAAATAAGAGCTGAAAAATGAGCAGTGATTTGTGACATGGAGGTGAGGCCATTACTCATCTATTTGTTGATGTGACGGGAATAGTGGCCCGATGCTAACAATTTGAAAAGAAAGTTGAAGAATAGAAAAAAAGAGTAAATTGGGCTTTTAAAAAAGTTTTGCTGTAACAGGGAAAAGAATGTTGAGGAGATAGTAGAATGAATAGGTTTTTTTGTGGGTTTTCTTTAGTATTTTTTTAATATGAAAACTTGAGTACATTTATTCATTTATTTAAGAAGAGCAACTGAAAGAGAGAAGAAACAATTGGTAATGTAAACTTCCTAAGATGTAGAAGGAAAAAGAGTTCAGCCTATAGCTAGAAATATTGATGGGGTGAAGAAAGGATACCACATCTAATTTAACTGACAGCAATTTGTGCAGGAGAGGAAAGTGTACATGCAGTAACTTTCTAGTTTTATTTTTCCTGTGAAATAGACATCAGTTTATCTGCTATGACTTAGGAAAGATTTTGGGGAGGGGTAGGTTACACATTTAAAAAGATAAGTTTTAGAATACTTAAAAATACTGAAAAAAATACTGAAAAAAGTGGGGCCATGAGTTAAACAGCAAAACTCCCTAAATTTGCTGGGCAGTGAAGAAGGCCCGAGTGAATTAGTGTTTATATTTTTTGTATACATCCATCCTCCCTGCCATGACTTTTTGGGCCAGTGTCTCACTACTGTGGGTGTAGACATAGAGAAAGCAGGTAATCAGGGTTAGGGTATTGCCAATAGCGTTAATGAAATAGGGGAATCTTAAAATCTAAGCAGGATAATGAGGAAGGAAAGAGAAGAGAGGCTGATGATGGATTAGAAGAAAGTCAAAAGGTAAGTAACCTAAATGTCCTGACAAAATGTAACAGGGGTTGCAAACTATAGCCTATAGGCAAAAACTGGTCCAGCATTTGTACAAGCCACAGCTAAAAAAGTATTTGACGTTTCTATTTTTTTTTTTTTTTACTTTAGCATATTACAGAGGTACACTGACATTTCTAAATGGTTGAAAAAATCAGACACATATTTCGTGACATGTAAAAATTATACACAATTCAAGCTTCAGTGTCTATAAAGTTTTATATATTCTTAACAAATGCCAATTTGCTTGCTCATTGTCTTTGGCTGGTTTTGCACCATAATGGCAGACTTGATTAGTTGCAATGGAGATGCGATGGGATGGAAAACCTATAATATTTACTATCTGGCCCCTGAGTTTTTGCACAGAAGGTGGTTACAGAATTAATGCTTTTGAAAATAGAGCAGTTTTATGGTAACTGATATCTAGGTTGCGACCATGAGATTCGAATTTAAAGGTTTAGGGAGAAATGATTAGAAGGTCAAAGAATTGAAAGTGTTGTTAGAGTAGTCAGTAATTTGAATATTGAAATCACTGAGAGTGACACAAGTGCTGAAGTCTTTGGTAAAAGATTGGAGTTAATTAGGGGGTTCTAGGCAGCATCAATGGGGAGAGAGTGGTCAGTTTAAATGGTGGAAGATCCAAAATAGCAGAGTCCTTTTAAAGGAGTATGAGTAATTGCTTTTGAGAAAGATGGTTATCGAACATGATGCAGCCTTGTGACTGCTGTCCCAGCTACTCTAGATCAGAATGGTAGGAAACCCACAGTGTCCTGTTGGGGGGAGGAAGAGATGAACTTTGAGGCTTTATTCTCAAACAAACAAGGTTTTGGTCATTTCTAAAAGGGAAAAAAAAGCTTATTTTTTAGATAAAATTGTGGTCATATTAGGAGCGTGCATTAGTGCTAAATATAGATTAAATATCCCTTACCTAAAACACTTGGGACCAGAAGTGTTTTGAATTTCAAATTGTTTCAGATTTTACAATATTTGCTTTGGATTTACCATTTTGGCTTCCCTAATCTGAAAATCTGAGATCCAAAATGCTCCAATGAGCATTTCCTTTAAGAATTGTGTTGGTGCTCAAAAAGTTTCAGATTTTAGATTTTTGGATTAGGGATACTCAACCTGTATAGTTTTAAATGATCATGATATTTATATTTAGAACAGAATATGATGATTTAACAAGATTTTCTTTTCAAAATCTCTCTATATTGGCTCATTGTGAGTATTATAGTACCAAAAAATTTAAGTTAAAAAATTTATATCTAATATCATGATTATTAATTTTAACTGCTTTAGTGAGGTATAATTGACAGAAAATAAAACATACATATTTAAAGTATAATTTGATACATATTGGCACATGTATACATTTATGAAATCATCACTATCAAGATCGTGAAAATATTCATCATCTCCAAATTTTGTGTTCATTAATCTTTAATAATAATAAAATTACTCATTGTGATGAGTAAATGCCTAGGTTTTTAATGGTAATGTCACCTATCAAATAATATAAATTTAGCCAGAATAAATATCATTTTCTCAACATGTAAGTAATGCATATTTTTTAAAAACCTTTTTTATAAAGACACAAATCCTTAAAAATTTTTTAAGATAACAGATCTTATAAAAATATTCTCTGAAGATTTAATTCTTCAGCAGTTTTCAGAAGCATTTTATACTCCTTTATATTCTGACCATGTTGAGAATGTGTTAAGACTATTCTGATATTGATTGTGAGATATTAGCTTTCTTTTATTCTGAGAGGGTATATTGTCTTTCTGCAAAGGTCATTCATTTCATTAATGAAAATGGAGTGGTGTTGGCTTTCCTGGTACCTACATCTCATCAAGAGTATGCAGGAGACATTCTATGTCTATAGCAATGCCTCTGAAAATATGAACCATTAGGAATAATACTAGAGCTAAACTATTTAAATCCTGAAAAATCAATTTTGCTTTTTATGATGTTATTTTCAAAATTACTGGATAAGAGTTAGTTCTTAAGAGAAAAAAAATTAGTTCATTGCTCAAATGGTAGAAATTAAAAAAAAAAAACTAACATACTTACAGAGCTTCATTCAGATCTTTTCATAGCCCAAAAATTGAAATATGAAAACTTATTCAAATGTTTTAATATGCTAATGTTAACATGAAAACAACTGGGAAAAAATATAGAAATATTTGTATATGAAAGCTTTGAATATAATCATATGAATTTCAAAATATTTATTCAACTTAAGCTTACTTATCACAGTCATCTTACAGATGCTAGAAAATAATGCTCAGGAAAAGTTAAATGTTTCGAGCAAGGGCACCACCCAACTACATGGTATTAAGGCAGGATTCAAAATATGTCCTTTGACTCTAAATATTGGTTTGAAAAATTTTTTCCAGGTAAAAATATTACTATAGATATTTGTAGATAGTTGAAATATAAGAAATTAGTGTTTAACACTATAAATTATAATTAAATATAGTCAATAATTTTTATTAATTATATCTTAACTTTTTGACTTCTAATAAAAATTTAGAGTTGTTATGATGGAAAACATGGATTTCTGAGGGAAGAGCTTTCTAGGCAGAGGAAAAGGCAAGTACGGAGGCCCTGAAGTAGGAGTACGCTTAGCCAGGTTGAAGACAAAAAAGGAAGTCACTGTGACTTGAGTGGGGTAAGGGAGATGGAAAATGACAGATAAAGTCGAAAATACAGCAGAGGCCTGGATCGAGAAAGACCTCATAGACCACTATAAGGAGTTTTATGCTAATTGATATTGAACAGAAGAGCATTTGTGCAAAGGGACCTAGACATTTCCACTGGAGGAAGTAGGTTTACAGATGGAGTGGGTAAAGGGCAAGTTAGAAACCAAAATGTCTGCTTTGAACATGTTAAGGTACAGATGAGTATTAAACATCCACGTGGAGATGTATAGAAGGCAATTGAATTTAATAATCTGGAATTTAGTAGAGGGGTTGAGTGATTAAGTTCATTGATGTAAGTTCAGGACCTTCAGCTCTTAGACTTTATGAAAAGCCGTGGTCTTAGATGAGATTACCAGACGGTGTATCAGTCAGGGTTCACTCGAAGAGGCAATACCTCTAGAAGATAAATATGGATTTGTTACATGGATTTCACCTTACACATAAGTGGAGACTGGCTAATAAGTCTCTGTAAGGCTGTATCTTCATGCCTAATAATGGAACTTGAAGTGCACTGGGTGGGTAGTCAAGAGAAGAAGGATGTGAAATTGAAGAGAGAAAACACAAGCTGAAACCCACAAGCATAAACAATGAACAAGAACCCAATGAGGAAAGACTAAGACCAGTGTCAGCTCTTGTTGCCTCTGAGCCTGGCGAGGTGGGTGTCCTGAATAATCTGGAGCCCTTTGTCATGGAGTTAAAGACACACACCTTACTCGGGAGACAGAGAAGCTGAAAGGAGTTCCTTTGAAGATGAAGCAGTTGTGGACCTGGAAGCTGCAGCTGAAACCAACAAATAAGCAACCTTGTGTGTGTTACAAAATGACTGCTGTTTTTTTCCCACTCTCCACATTTCCCAAGAACCTCCCTTTAGACTCAATCTAACTAAAAACAGACAAGAAAGAGAATTATGGGAAAGATAGTTCAGTTTAGCCAGGTAAATACATTGCATAACCCCTATACTGGGTGAGTATAGATGGAGAATAGATATGGTCTTAGGTCTAAATCCTGTGGCACTCAAAAATTTAGAGGTCAGGGACACAAAACCTTCTAGGAAGTGTCCTTAAAAGCAGAGGGCACACTTGTCTTAGTCTGTTTTTTGCTGCTGTAACAGAATATCACAGTCTTGGTAATTTATTAATAATTAATAATAGTTATTATTAATAATAGCTTATTTGGCTCATGGCTCTAGAGGCAGGAGAATCCAAGGTTGAGAAGCCACATCTAATGAGGGCCTTCTTGCTGCCTCATAACATGGTGGAAGGCATCATATGGTGAGAAAGTGTGTGTATGAGACAGAGAGAAGAAATCAGGATGAACATCAGGAGCCCACTCCCAAGATAACAGCATTAGTCCCTCCGTGAGGGCAGAACCCTCATGATCTAATCACTTCTAAAAGGTCTCACCTCTTAATACCCTCTCAATGGCAATTAAACGTCAACATGAGTTTTGGAGGGACATTCAAGCCATAGAAATACATTTCTTTATTAATTTCTAATTATTACTGCCTGCAAAGAGGATATGATAGCTGGAGTTTGGACTGTCAGCTGGAGATCACCTATCGAGGATGGATGAACTACAAGATGGAAAGTGCTTATGTCAGTAATGATCATTACTGTGCCATACCAGCCCTAGATTAACCGCTGGGCTGTGTTTATAAGAAGGAGAAGTCAAATTTGTCATATTGAAATCACCATTGTTTTGGGTTTTCTACTGCCTGCAGCCAAACAAAATTCTAACTGGAGTAGATTCAGGAGTAGATTCAGGAGAAAATGAAAGGTGAACAAATGAAGACAGAATGCAGACAATATTTTGAAGAAATTTAACTATAAATTGGAACCTAGATATGGGTCTTTAGCTGAAAGATAAGTGAGATTAGAGGAAGATTTATTTTTATTATGGAAAATACTACATTTTTCTAAGTGGTTGGGTGAGTATCCAATAGAGTGAATTTATTTGATCTTGTAGTAAAGAAATTAATTTAAGGAATTGTATCCTGAATAGTGGGAAACATGAAAACTTCTAGGAGAAATATTTAACTAATTTGACTGCTTGCTTATTTAGAATGGAGAAAATTTATATTTGAATTATTCTTATCCATGTCAATGTTAATATTTTGTAGTTTAAAAATTATAAAAAAATAGCATTCTAGGAATTTAAACAATTTATCAAGTAATCAGAAATGAATAAAATGCCATGTTTTTAATGCTGTAAATCATATTTCATTGAAAATAATTGGTAAAGTAGACTCTTTTATTATAAAATGTACATCATTCAGGAAATCTTTAGTTTAATTTTCTCCATTATTTTGTAAAACATAATGTTGTTTCTTATATTTTAGTCCTGCATAACTCTTATCAAGTTCATTGTACAAATACTAAGTACTAATCAGTTTTCCTTCTCAGCTATTAAAATTCATTCAGTGCAGTTTTTGTTGAAATTCCATTTTTATACCTTTCTTAACAATGATAAGTAATCCACCTTCAGATCATTAAGCAGTGCATTAAAATTCTCCTGCAATTAATTTTAGGCATAGCTCTATGCACATCCACTAATTTATCCTTGGAAACCTGCTAATTTCTTAGCCCCAGATAATACAAAGTGAAATCCTAGGTTGAAAATATTCTTTCTGCTTAGATCTTTGAGGAAAGACCTTGTTTTATTTTGTTTTTATCTTTTGGCAAGCAAATATAATGAGGTTGGGGTTTAGAGGTGATTTTTTTGTACATATTTTTGCATCATTTATTTCCTGTTATAAACATGTGATCATATAAAGAGGATGTGTAGTAATTACATCATAGTGTCAGTAACAGTAATATCAGAGATGCTTTAGGTATGAGACACGATAGTCATGGATCAGGGCTGATTAGAATCCTCCAAATTATCAAATTTTCATCTGGGTTTGCAAATTTTAAGCAACACATTTTCAAAAGACATTTTTTAAAAAAGATTATCCCCTGTGTTTCTGATACATTTATGGTCATCTTTTAAAAATTCTAAGCTGTTAAGAAGTATGTTCTGAACAGAAATCAATGTTTTTAAAGCTTAAAGGTTCTACAATGAACACTTAAATCCTTTCCTCCTTCACTGGCAAGATCCGTTCTATAAACTGTGAAAAGTGGCTATGTTCAGAACATAAAGTGTCGCATTATCACTTGATAAAGCGCATTCTTTATTTTGTAAGAAGAAACAAATAGTGAGCACAAATAGCTTGTAACTATAGTATCCTTGACAACTGAAAACATGTAGTACCAGGCCTGGCCTCCACATGGTGCTAGTGTTATGTACTGGGACATAACAAGCCAGAACTACCTGGTAAGGCAAAATAACCACTCGTATTGCCCATCAAATATAACCTCAATAATAAAATGACAGATTCAAATAAAAAGGCACTATACTTGAAATCCTGCCTTATGTAAAGTCTGGCTCATGTACAAAAATAATTTTTCAAAATCATTTGTTGAAATTATAGTATAGCTGAATAAAAGGTGACACAAAATAATAAGTTAAGATTCCTTGTTTTATCTTTGGGATCTCATCAATAGGTTCAATATTACGTTTTCTTTTCCAAGCATTATTTTCTCTCCTTCATGGATGGTTACTGGGAATGGTGTTAAGGGATGGAAGTCCTTGGGGGAAAAGAACCTTCATAGGACTTCTGCCAGGTTTTTTCCTATTGTGAATACTTTGAACTCTTAAATTCACTTTCAAAGCCAAAGTATAATTTATTTTGGATACAATGATTTTCTGTCATAATCTTCACAACTCTAAAGTTAGTGTTTGTTTCTATTTATTTTTAATGTGAAACAGGTATATTCATTGAGTTGGTGTTAGCTTTATGTGATGTGTAAAATTTTATATCCATCTGCCAATTGTATGACAATTGAAAATACTATAAAACGTAACAAAATATTTGGCTATTTTGCTTAGTTTCTTGCCAACTGACTAATTCATAAATCACTTTGATGTACGGTGCTAGATATTGAAAGTACTAGTAACACATTACAACAAATTCACTGTTGGTACCACAAATGGTTTGGTTTGTTCTAAATCCTTCCTCTTCTTTTATAACGGTTCACCTTCACTTTATGCTGACACATTGGCCATTCATCCTCTTTCAAGAAAAAGTGGACAATTAAGTTCTCCAAACAATTAAAATGAAGAAACTAATTTTTGGTCTTTAAGTATCTTAAGCCCATATAGATCACCTTGCAAATAATACACTTGATAAATATTTACTGAATAAATCACTCCATGCCAACTAGTTTGGGTCTGGCTTTAGCTGTGGCAGTTAAAAAAAAATGATGGAGATTATAGACAAAATGAAAAAGGACTCAAGACTTGAGTAAAGAAGAGAAAATTTTAAAAAATAATTACCTTGAATTATCACTTACATTTCTGCCATCCTTCTTCCGTCCCTCCCTTCCTTCCTTTTTTTTAAGTTAACGATTCAAAAACTGACCTTGAAAAAAATAGATAATTTATTGCCAGGATGAAAAAAAAGTATGGGTGGCCTTAAAGTCTAGGATGAGATTAAAGAAACCAGTGGATGATTAACTTCTTTACTGCACTTTATGGGCATTTATTATTGTTCTCATACTGAGTCCATTTCTTAAGTAGACAGAGTATAAAATGTCATCTTTGGTTTAGGTACATTAGCGGGGAGATTGTTTGAAAATGTTGGAATCTTTTGGACAAAACAATATAAACATCAGTAACTATTTGTAAATGATTTATTACCCTTAAATCCTTTCTTGGAAACTTCTTTCTTCTTTCGTAACCATAACTAGAAATATACATCTCTGCAGGTGTGTATGTATTTATATATATTTACATATATATATATTTTTCCAGAAATAAGAATGACTGTGATTACCTGAAAATTTTTCTTAAAATATTTAGTTTCTTAGTTCCCTTAGAAATTTGTTCTTTCATAATTTTGCCTAATGTATTTAGCTCCAGTGTTACGCCTGATTGCCAAGCTAAGGAGACTCTAGTCAAAACCCAACAGTCTACAAGGGCCAGTATTTAATCAACTAACCAAATCACTAAAATTTATGCAGCTGGTCACGCTATAAACATGAAATCACATACAGCGTGCTCCACCATCAGACACAACCTGGGATGTCTGGCGAGTTCAATCGCAGAAGTTGACTGTTGACTGAATCACCAACTGCCTTAAAAGATTTTTATTTTAAATGTATATACAGTTCATTATTAACATTTATTAAAGGTAGCTTTCTGCTAGTACAGTATTTGGAAGAACCGGTATGAAGTCTTGCGTAAATAATTTTCTCCGAAAAGATAAATGTCATGGTTAGAACACAGACCCCGGTGTCTGGGTTTAACATGGCTGTTGTGCCACTTACTGGTATTTCACCTCAGGCAAGTTACTTAGCATCTGTGTCCTAGATTATCTGTATGGGGAAGTAGCAATAAAAATGGTACCTATCATATAGGGCTGTTTTCTGGGTTTAATTGAATTATACATGAATATGTCTTGCATGGTGCCTAGCATATAGAAAATAACAAATTAACAGTAATCATTATTTTCGCTCCTTTTAAAGTAGAATCACTTTGAAGTACAGTGCTAGATATTGAAAGTACTAGTAACATATTACAACAAAATCACCATTGGTGCCACAAATAATTCACAAATATATTACAACAGACACAGAAACCAATAAGGTATATTATGGAAGTTTCTGTTACATTTTTTAAAGCAACTGATTGGAGCTCTGTCTTTCTTTAGGAATTTTATATAATCCATAAGGAAGAGTACAGGGAAACCTCCCAGAACCTACAAATTGAAGGATTTTCACAATGAATTACACCCATAATAATTTATTTGGCTGTAAAAAGGACATGAGAATCATCACTGCTCTTTGATTAAAATCCATTGAAGCTAGCACCTGTCTCAAGGTGTTGCTTCCGCTTTTCTTTATTATCAAAGACCTAAAAGAAAATGAGAATAAACCTAGTATAAGTCAGAAACAAAGAATTTAAAAACTTTATAAAAGAGAAATTTTGCTCAAATTTTATGAGATCTTTTTGGTTTTTAGAAGAGCTGATCAAAATATAAAAATACAAAGCAAATTTATTGAATTGTTAGCCGTTCACATGATGCCATGAGAATGGCATCAGTCAAATCTCTTTCAGGCAGGTGACTGGATTGGATCCTGGATGGTAATAATTGATGGGATGCCATTCTTTGGGCCTGTTCTCAGTAGCATACAAATCAGCAGTAATTTAGTTATCTATTTGTCGTCCTCTCCTCAAATCACTGAATGTGGGCAACAGTCAATCCAGACTCTGGATCCCTTGCAAATTCTCTAATATAAGGCATCTGAACTCAATGACCAATAAAAGCATCGACAGTCATGGCCTGTAAAACCCAGCAGCAGCGATGGTGACAGCAGCAGGTCACATTGGTGGGACAGTTGAGGTGCTCCAGATTGGAGATCACTGGGCTAGCAGGGCTAGCAGGAGTAGAAGAGGGATTGGATTAGTGAAGCTGCAATGCCATAGCTACAGTGGAGAAATTCTGTCTTTGGTTCTAAAAGGGATCATCATCATTGCTATTGTGGTACTTCGATTTATCAGTGGTCTTATTCATAATGTTCTTGAGGTGTAGTACCGTGTTATTCACCTATAAATGATGTATATGACATCATTTTGCGTAAAAGTGACACAGGGAATCACTTTACCTCTTACTTGATTCCCAAGTACCCACATCTCTCCCCACCTGTATTAATAACTTAAGTAAGTTTTAGTGACAGATAACTTGATGCTGTATGTTTATCCAAAAGCATGTTTCTCAAAGCCTCTCTTATTCAGGACAGGCTATGTTGTGTTGTGGTAACAAATAAACTAAGTAGCTTAATGTATAATAATATGTTTAGTTCCTACTCAAATAAAGTCTGTTGTGGGTCTGAATCATTTTCCAGGGCAAATGTCCCCAATATGGTGATTTAATAATCCAAGGTGCTTTAATCTCGTGGTTCCACCATTTCAAGGTAAATTTTCTTCCTTTGCTACAGAAAGGACTTGAGAAAGACAAAAGGATTTCATAAGAATATTTCACTGCTTCAGCCTAGATGTGATACACATCACTTCTGCTTATATTTCTTTGACCAGAATTAGTCAAATGACTTTACATGACTGGCAAGGGGCTAGGAAGTATGGTCTTCTCATATGCCCAGAAAGGAATATTGATGATATTGGTGTGTACTGTCTCCCATAGTACGCAAGATAATTTTAAGTGGTGGAGAGATAAACTTTGATTATTTTTTGTTTGGTTTAGTATGTATTTGAAAAATATGAGTAGCACATCAAGCCTATGTGGTAATGGTTTCCATTTTATGCAAATTTAAGTTACATTTTAATTGCAGATACTATGATTATAATAAAAATGGTAAATGTGGCAAACAGATGCCTAATGTTTGGGTAACACTGGCCTAAAGGAACATCAGCAAAATTTAAATTTTAGCATGTAAAACTTCAGACAAACTAGAAACATGGGATGGGACATAAGAATCTGCTCTTTTAACATGTATCCCATGTTATTCAGCAGCAGATAGTCTGGGACCACATACTGGGAAGAATTATTCTAGAGTCTAGTCGCTCCTCTGTTGTTAAAATGGGAGAACCAGTGACAGAATGTACCCTGGGGGACCTGGAATTCCTGATAAGTACTCAGTTTTTCTTTTTGTTCTCCCTCACTACTAGACTGAAATTGTTCTTCATACAATGATGTAAGACTAGCAACAATGAGAGATTTGGGAATAAGATCCTTGACATGGCAAGCAATACCTTCAGAACTGGCATTTCTCTTCTCATCTGGTTTTTCATGTTGTCTGATATTGTTCAAACTAGTACAAATCAAATACAATAATATCACCAGATATTGTTGTTAATTCCAAAGCTCTTCAGCCCACTAAAGCTTTTCACTTACTGATGATGGTAAATCATTTTTTTTTGTTTGTTTGTTTAGTTTTTCCATTTCCATGTTTCCTAAGGGTATCCAAAAATCTCTCCCAAGTAGTGTGATTTTGATGTTCTTATTTGTCCATAATATTCTTGGTTTGTATGTAATTATTAATAGAAGCCTCTTTTAATCTCAAAAAAAAAAATCCTTGTTTGGTTGACAAATTATATGGTGACCCTGCTCCTGAGGATTCTTCTTGTTTTATTTTATGATGTGAATGACTAATTGGTTCCAAAGGCTCTTTACTCCAATGCTCATGGCTAAAGCTACATGAGGACCTGAGGCTATGGATAGATCTGGATGTTTAGTTTTCTTAATAGTCACTTTTTGGTATCATCTATATGTTTTCTATAGGATAAAGAGAAAGTCAGAAGGACATAAAGAGTAGTTAAAGGAAGTAAGTAATGACATTGATGACTAACAAATAATCCAAAGCACATTTCGAGAAACTCAAAGAACCCATTATTCTGGCATGTACTTCAAAATTGCCCTAACTGAATCTGAAGGATGACATATAAAACTAAAGACAAATCTTGGCATTCATAACATTTATTCTCCCACCGACAGTTAGTGGTGTGTATTTTTTGTGCTAATGAAATGGTTGAAATGTCTTACATTGCCTCAATTCCATAATAAGTTAGGACAGGCACTGTGCAATCTTAAGTGGCATTTCAGTTGTATGACAGTAGCCATGTTATTTGTAATAAAAGTTGTAGGCACCACGTTGACTTTTCCCAGAATTTTCCTATTAAATAATGCATATAAAAGCTGCTATCTATTTCATAGTTTACTTCACTTCTGGAAGAGGATTTCGAAGGTATAGTATATTACATTTAGAGCAACCTTTAGGTCTGTAGCTCATCAGAATGGCTTTTAAAATATGCAAGTGCTTACAGAGACCACCCCAGGTTAAAAGTCTCTAAATACTTCATGTTGCTTTACTGTTAAATAATGTTTAGAGTTTGTTATCTTTTGTAGACCTTGGAAATCTAATTATTTATAATATCCAGTGACATTTACATTTTGCAAAATATACTCTGCTTGTATAAGAACATATCATGCTTTAAAAAATGGGCAAAGAATGCCTGACTGTACATTTGCTTATATATAATGCAAAATATCAGGATGACCTATGCTATCTTTTTGTTATAATTACAGGATTTTAAAAACATAATTCTCTGCCGATATCACTTATGATGAAAAAAACATAATTCTCAAAAAGTGTCCTTAGCCATTATCATTTAAAAGACAGAATAAGAAAAAGTTATCATAGTTGAGATCATTTGTTTACCATTTAACTCTCCACTGTCAAATTAAATATCTGTTCAAGTTTATTGGTATCTTAAAATAATACCATTCATTTCCATGCCAACAACTCCAAAGTGTTTGGCTTAGTTTTTGAGATTGATTGAAAGTAGATTGTAAAGTTGACCCATTGTGTTAAGCTTATTTACACAAACATAGTGTCTTGGAAAATAAACTTTGAAAGTGCATAGCAGTTGAAGCCTGAGGTATTTCACATCTTGAGTGTTCTAATACCTGCTTTACAGGGATCCCTTGGGTAGTGAATTTCAACTTTACCATGGTTACCTTAAATAGGAGAAATTACTTTAACATTTAATTATTCTTAAATTTGAAGTGAAATTTATACTTGCTTTAGGAAAAAGGATTTGCTTTTAATTCGATTTGAAGAATTTGCCTAAGCAAATAATTTGTTAGTTCTAACAAGACTATGAAATAATCACGGATGACATTTGTTTTTCAGGCTCTTGACACACATTTTCTTTAAAAGAGTTAAAAATAACATTTCTAAGATATAAGCAATACAAAAAGCCTTAACTGTGGTGAGAAAAAAACAAAGGAAACCTATATGGATACAGTGGGAAAATCAATTTGAGTATTGGATAGCTACACATAGATTATTTAAAAAATGAAATTGCATCTATTCAAGAATTAATCTGGGTGAGTGAGCATTTAAAAGCCCTTTCTGACACCACGTCCTTACCTGTTACATATTCTTAGATAATCAAGCTGTTATACATCATGCCCCTCCCGATTCACCCCTCTCCTCCGTCAAAAGGGGGACTTCTCTCCTCTGCTGAGTAACGTGGGGTTGATTATAACCGGGAGGGAGGATGGGAGCAGGGCACGTGGACCAGAAATACTTCCTAGAAACAGCAAGTAGGCTGCTCAACCCTGCCTGAACTTTCCTGTAAACACAGCGCACTGACAGACGGCATCCCTGCTGGGTGGATCCTGCAACTCCTAGAGGGAATGGCACTTCTTGTTTTTAATTAGCAAGGTAAAAGGTGAATTAAAACTAGCAGTTTGGCAAGTCAGTGCAAGAGGCTGACTTCTGAGAGGCTTCAGCGAGCCAGAGGACAAGAGCTCCACGGAGAAGGCAGCAGTGCCTGTGCTCCGTATTTTTTTTTTTTTCTTTTTTTCTGAATGAACTGCTCGCCTAAGTGACTAAAAAATACAGCTTCTTTCTGAATCTACCGGCTTAGTTGCTGAAGACAGCCCTAGACAGGACATGGCTCTGAAGACGCACTCTTTGGAATGTCCTCTTGCTCCCGGCTTATAAACAACTGTCCTGAGGAAAGAAAGGTTTTACATATCCGAATACAGCCTGACAAATGGCACTTTGGAACTGTGCTTTCTGATGACAACGCGTTCGATTTCTGACAAAGCCTCTCGCACGCTGCCCCTGGAGGGAAGTCCTAAGTGAAACTCAAACCCTCCCTAAAGTGAGGAGCGGACAGGGCTCGCAGGCTGAGCGCGGCAGCATGGCATCCGCTGGGCATATTATCACCTTGCTCCTGTGGGGTTACTTACTGGAGCTTTGGACAGGAGGTCACACAGCTGATACCTCCCACCCCCGGTTACGCCTGTCACATAAAGGTAGGTTACCTTTCCAAATCCTTTTGTTTAAAAAAAAAATGGGGGGGGGGGGGAGTCATTTAACATGGGTTTATGGTCTTCAAATACCCTGAAGATGCACCTGAAAAATTTTATTGTAAAACTGACCTAAGATTCTAAGTACCTCTAATTAATACGTAATACTTATCTCATCTGAAAATAGGACAAAATCACATGCCAACTTAGAGATGTTATTTTTGTCTTGTAAATATTAGGTTTTATTCATGAGAAGTTCACTCACTAGCAAAGGGAACAGAGGAAGGTAGGAAGCAGGTTGTAAACAGCCTTGAGAGGCTGAATGCACTAAGTTAGCAGCAGCTATTTAAATACCATTTTTTGCATTATGGGAAGCAAGGATGTTGGAGAAGGGCTTTAGAAATAAGGGTGCAATTTTTTTGTTTGTTTTTTATTTGTTTCCATAATGAGGATGAGAAGAAGAGAAAATTCCTAACATGAAAAATGATGCCCTACCCATGATAACAGAGTCATCAGCATGATTAACAACTAATATAAATTAGCTTTCTGGCTGAATTGATTATTAGAAATCTTTTTTCTGTGTGGCAAAGCAGAATAGAGAGTTTATTGACAATCCTTGTAAACCGACTTATATTATTAGTATTCATTAACATCTATTCTTTTTAATATAAATTCATATTGCTTTACCGAAGATCTATCAGAGAACGTTTAAATATTCCATTCTACAATTATGTCTTGTAAAGCAACATCGCGCTCATAAATAAGTGATCAAAAGACAGGTTTTGCATCAGGACCAGTAAAATCCAGTCATAAATAGGTTTGGTGATTGCTCTTGTAAACAAACAAACAACAAACAAAACCCATGCTGTGAGAAAGTGACTTTGCTGACTTAAAAGAAATTTGGAATACATTATCAGCAAGAAGTATTCATTATCACCAACCATTGAGACAGGTAACAGATGCAATACTGGTGATTACATAAGAACCATTTTTCAACTGTGTAAGCTTTTAAATTGTCTCCTGCAGTAGAAAGAACTAAAGCTTGTATTTTCTAAATACAAGTAGAATATTTATCAGAAGGAAAAAGGGAGACCTCAATTTTATATGACATGTTTGGCCTTTTTGTATTTTATTGGACATCACCAGTAAATGTTGATGATAGAAATTTCTCATTTTTAGAATATTTAAAATGATGGATATTTCCAGAGTTTAAATAGATTTTCTATAACACTACCCAGTAGATTATACAAATTTAAGAAACACATTGACACTAAATTTATAAAGTTTTCAAACTATAGTACCCAGAATTAGCACAAATCTTTTGACTTGGGAAGATGTATCATGGTATGTATCAAAATGCCTATTTCTAAGAGAGTACAGTCAAGTATATCAAGATGTAAAATTTGGATGTGATGAAATATTGACAAGTAAGGCTGCCAAAAATATCTTATTATAAATTGATTGTTTTTCTTATGTAGACAAGTGGATTAACAGCAAGTTTTGGCAAGCTACAATACTGTTATGCCTAGTATTAACCTTTTAAACCTTATTATTGGGGTACTTAATTTTTCATAATTCAATATCAGTATGTTTCCTAAGACATCCCATTATAATATTTCATAACAGAGCTTATAATTTGGTCAGCGAATACCAAAACTCTCTGATACTAGTAAATGCTAGGCATAATATTGTTATTGAGCTCATCTTCACGGTCCCTCTTAATCAAAGAAATACGTGTAACTGATTTTATGAGTGATTTTATCATGTGGTGTTGGAGTAGAACTGCTAGTATCTATGTGTACACTAGACTGAAAACTCCCCCAAAATTTCACTTTGGCTTTTCTTAACCTTTTGATTTAATGGAACTAGGTGAAAATGTGCAATATTATGCTTTTATACAGAGGCAGGTATAGGGAGAGTTACCTGAAAATAGAATGTTCTTACTTGTCAATTTATTAGCAAAATCAGCTAAGAGATCATACCAGACATATAACCTGAAGCAGCAAATGCCTACTGCACCACAAGTGCCTCAGTGAAAAGAAAAACACATATATTGTCAGAGCAGGAATATTTAATCCCACCAATACAATGGAACAGTCTATTTACCTCTCTATACTCTGGAATTCAGTGGACATCTTTGATTCAAAAACTATGGATAAGATATTACGACTAATCATTTTCTGTCTTGAATGATGTCATTAATGGTAGATTTTCCATAGTAGGTGAATTAAGATAATCAAAACAAAAGATACTGGGTATACATTATATAGCTCCTCTGCACTGCTGCCTGACTGCCAGCAGGGAAATCCGGCAGGCTCCCTGGAGGTGGCCTACTAGGCTAACACAGGGATTCTTTTCATAGCAGTGGTCTGTGCTGTATGGGAGAAAGGCAAGCATTTTTCTTATATCCTCTACTTTTAAGAGGGCATTTGAGAACACAAGCCTGCTGTCTCTTCAGAGGAGGAGGAGAAAATGTAAGTGTCAAATACAAAGCTTGAGTTAAATTATATAAAAAATATGTTCAGAAAAAAATGTCCCGACGATTGCCCTTTTTCTCTCCCCTCCATTCTCCACTATTTCTGGAAACGATATATTCTTGAATAGAGCTTAAGATTAAAGGCAGAGAGTGAGGGAGACAAAGTAGAAAGGCAGTATAAGATATGGAACACTTTCTAGCTTATTTCCACTGCCTTCTACCCCAATGGGATTATATTGAATTCCTCCCTCTTCTAACAGAATATCCCACTCTACCTCAATATTAAGAATATATTCTAGCTTAGAAAAAGCCTAGGAGATAAAATGATGAGATGATTACTCTAGTTGAGTCAATACAAAAATCCTTCAATATATTTTTAGTTACAAAATAAATTGGGTTAACAAAAATGTGGCAAAGATCAAAATGGCAAGCTGCTGTCCTGCTCTGTGAGAATTTTTAGTCAAGATTTGAGTTGAGATTGACTATATCAGGCAAACATTTATAAGTTCATGAATAGTTATGCATGATAGCTAACCTTATCCCAACTCAATAGAGTAATATTGGTGTGATTAATACAAAATTATAATATCCTGCCCCAAGGTTTTCCTTGAAAAATGACTATGATCCTCATGACGGAAATCAAGGAAAGAGAGAATGAGGGGAGAAGAGTCCTGGTGGATTTAGCCACTTTCCTGTGTTGATATCTGTTCTCTCCTTATCTTTCACCATCCTGCAAATGAGGTTACAGGGAAGGCAAAAATAACTTCCTTGATAATGGAGCTCAACGAAGAAAAAACAAATGAGCAAAGACCCATGTCAAAGAAGAAATACCAGTGCACATGGAAAGCCCCAGAAATTCAACCAAGGGAGCTTGGCAGATGGGGTAGGTGTTTGAAGTTCCAGTGAGGAAGGGTGCAACTGCAGAAGCCAAGAAGAATGGCTGCTTAAGCAGAAAATGTTCTCCTAGGATGGCTGGTGAAGAGACTGTTAAAGAAAGGCATGGATATGGCAGAAGATCATTTTGAAAATATGTTGACATTATAAATGTAGATTTAAGCATTGAATATATATCCATACATATAGAATGTGTGATAGAAAGTGTTAATTAGCGTATCTGTATTTGGGCGTTATAACCAATTAAATGCAGATTTGTCATAGTTCAGAGAGCTCAGGATTGAAGTCACAGGCCCCTACTCCAGCTCTATTCCTCCCACTTACAATAATGATAACTGTCTGCACCATGGTTTCCTCAGTTTGAATATTGGGATAGTAATGGTGCTTTGCCTATGTATTTCACTAGGTTTCTGAGAGGGCCAAGTGGAGCAACAATGTCTATGAATGCACTTCATAACCTAAAAATTACTTATATTATTAATGTTTTTGAAGACTAATATAAATTGAGAATGTTGGACAAAAACCTTTCTTAAAGAGAAAAACCCTCGGGAATGGCATGACCTTAGAGTTCAACCATGCTAAGATAATGCTAATACAGAAGACAGGAGAAGTTGGTCTTAAATACCATAAAAATATATGGTTTATCCTGATAGATAGCATTCATTCTAAATCTCATTTTCTGTATCTTTGACCTCTAGCTATAATAATTTACAAAATGATTACATCATCCATGCATTTTTTCCCCAAGATTCATTCATCACCAATATTTTTTTTGCTATAAAAGTGTACATATATCAATTTATTACACACATTCACGCTACAACACACATTTGGAATTCTATTTATAAGAAAAAATTGACATAGAATTCTAGAAGAGCATAATGTTAAATAAATGTTTTGAATGATGATGCTAGAGGCCGTGGTATTTATTTTTTATCCAGGTCAAATAAAGAACAAGGCAGTGACTGAGCCAGTTTTTCCTGACCCACCTCATAGCTTTGATTTCTCAGCCAGTAATTAGGTATTATCAATAGTGACGTTAGTCACACATCCCTGTGTGTTAATAAATAAAAACTGGTCATAGGACATGATTCATAAACATAGTAGTTAAATAGGACCCCGGAATAGACACTAACCTACACGCCCAGAACTCCATCAGGAAGAGTAAGTGAGATTAAGTGCTGAATTTATTTAGAAACAGATTATATTAAAAAAATCACTGAGTAAGATGTGAAGAATTACAATATGTTTTACTGAGTTTGTTTTACACAAAAATATGCTTTCTGTAGAGGAAGTCTATGTAAGAATTCCAGATAGTGTTATTCTTTGTATTAGATGTTTTATGTTTGCTACAGACAAAAATTGTCCATGTGTCACGTAAGTGCATCTGGATATACAAAAGTCCCTGAATGGTTCTATGAATTATTTAGTTCTTATCTGGATGTTGCATAGCACAGCAGGAAAACAATTATCCTTTAGTATAGAAATAGGGTGGGAGGTCAGGGTCAGAAAAAGCAGCAAATGGAATTTATAAATGAACTGGGCCAATTTTGGACTAGAAAATTTAGTGAAAAACCATTTTTTAAAAGTTTTATGAGGGCTGTATCCTATACATATTATCAATATCGGTTCTTGAGTAATTAGTATATTCAATAGTTATGATGTTATGATGGAATATTTTTTCAAAAATTTATGTTGCCATCTTGTTATTTTGCTGTCCATGTCATATTTGTCATTTAGCCTGAAAGTATTTCACAGAGAGGGCCTCTCTTTCTTTCTGGGATGAGATCACTTTGTGTCCTCAGTTCTACAATCACATAGTAAAGCATCAAACCATCAGATTGGTTGTTACTGGTGAAAATTATTGTTAAAAGTCTGCTCAGTCAGTTTTATTTCATCAAAGATATCTACAGGAATCATTGTTGGTACTTCTTAGTGGGAGAGCATGCAAAGATTTACTCCTTTATCTTTGTATGTAAAACTCTTTCAGTGGTTTAGTAGAGGAATTTAGTCTGCAGGAATCCAGAAATATCACTTTGCATGCATGCATGCCCCTTCATACATAACCGCCACAGTGTTAAAGTGGTCTTGTAAATTCAGTCTCAGAGAGTTAAAAACAAAACAAGATTGAAATGATAGCACTTATAACATTTTCCAAAGGGTGCAGAAATAAGATTTAGATTATTTTCTTGGTTTCAATAGTCAGGGCCACACTATTGTTAGTAGTTTTTAGTGTAACATCTGACGCTTTGTAATACTCTATACATTATACAAAGGATGACGGTTATTTTAATAATTGTTTTTTTCACAATAAAGGTTTAAATAACATTTGAAGCATAAGAGAAACTACTAATATCATTAGTTATTCCTTAGTTTTAAGCAAGCATTATTCTTTGTACTCATCATAAAGATAATGATGAGACTGAATATTTTATAGTCTGTATATTCTGGAATAGGAATGAAAAAGATAGGTTGATACCACATTTAAACCAAGTGTTACAGTCTCTGATACTGAGAGAATATTTTTGGTCAAAGAAAGTGATGATTTCAAGAACAGACACTTCCGTGGAATTGATAACTTGCCTTTATACGGCCCCGTGGTGGCCAAGGCAATTGATTACTCAAGAAGTTTCAGCCTGTCTTAGTTCTAGTGCCTCGTTTAGGATATTCCCACCATATGGCTCCTTTGCCCTGGTAATCTTACCTTCCCACAACTGGTATGGAAAAATAAAAGAGAAATCTATTCACTTGCCTGATTTCCGGGGCTTAGGAATTTGTTTGACTTCCATCCCTGGCAACTAAACTCTCAGCCATTACTGCTCTCTGCTCAAGGACTTAGCTCATAGCCTTGGCACAGGAAACACAGAAAGTAGTTTAGGCCCAGGTATTACAAAACACTCTCACATTCTAATTTCAGTGGACTGAAATCCTAGACTTTGGATGAAGCATGTCTAATCTGATTCTGGCTTCTGGCTGTGTGGCATAAGCAAGTTACTTATGTTTTCTGGGTATGAATTTTCTCCTCTTTAAAATAGTGTAACATTTGCAGAATTTTGAAAGGTTTGCATGAGATAATGAAAATTAATGTGGCAGAATACTTAACCCTTGGGAAGCTTTTCATAAATTACTCAATGAATCAGAAGAGATTCAGAGAGAATTAGTCCATGTTGGTTCTCTTTTTTATTCTAAAAGCAATCATGAGCTAATTATTAACTTATAACTTACAATGAAGGAGGATCCTTAATTATCACAGATTTTTACTTAAAAGTGAAGATTTTCCTCCATGAAAGCCAGCTCGTATTACAGTAGATGACTACAAGAAACAAGGGAAATTGGTGTCACTCATGTTTGTAAGTAATCGTAGAATTATTTCATTCATAATTTAAGGAAAGTTGAAAATTTATCTGAAGACACCTTGGAGACAACAGACCAAATTCACAAAATAAACAATTACTAACAAAGGTCATTGTAGATGCAGCTTTGTCGAGCACAATAGCAATGGTATTACTAGGGCCAGACCACACTGCCTAAATTTAAACAGTGTGCTGTAAGAAGCTATCAGCTCAGCATTTGGTATTTGCTTGGAAAGTGAAAGAAAGCCTTCCCTTGGATGAACAGGCAAGTTACCTGGTGCTGTACACAATTCCTGATACGTACAAGGTGTTCAATCAATGCTCATTGACTGAGTATATGAATAAAACAAAATGATTTGGTCCTGTTTTTTCACAGGAGAATATGATAGGGGAGGGGTAAGAAGGAATACAAAGGAAACTAAAGAATCCTGGAAAACTATTTATGGCTCCTTTGGTAAAACATACATTAGAAGAGGGGCTGGGGCTTTCTCTCTATTCACCTTCTTTCTCCTCAGTGCTGCATTTAGTGAAACAGCTGGGGCCTCCAGATGTCCTCCTTGACACATCAGCCATATTCTCTCATCTACAGTCAGCCATCTCTTCCTCCTCCTCCTCTTCCTCCTTCTATCTACTTTTCAATGCAGTTGTCATTCCTGGGTTATCACCACACCCCCTCCCTGCCTCTTATTACTTCCTTCTTCGACTACTCCTTTGTGTGATTGACACCACTTCTCCTCTCTTTCTCTCTTCCCCTAGTTCTTTTCCAGATAGATACTTTTTACTTCTTCCCCACCGTAAGCCAAAAATGGAAAGAAAACATATGTGTAATGAATGACATATATTCATTCACTTCAGTTTACCTTCACTATTTGTTTCATTTTTGCTGTCTAATACAATGAAAGAAAACAAGATCTTTGAATTACAAAAAAAGTTTATACTCATTAGACATTTAAAATTTGTTGAAATCCATGACTTAGGAAATAATGAAATATTCAACGAATAGCTTACTAGCCACCTGGACAACGTCTCTTTCTCTAGCCTGTATTTCCGGAGGGAAGCGGATGCTCACGGGCACCGTGAGACTGTGGCGATTGGAGAGGAGAGGTCAGGAATCATTTCTATGCAGTTTGGGTTTGTTTTCTCTGTGTTTTGAGCTCCAACTCAGGGAAACCAGAATAAAAAGGGGGTTTTATTTACAGGACAGAGCAGGTGAACAGCATCCCTAAGAATAATTGTCAGTGGTGATTTTAGGTAGCCAGATCACCTCCAGAACCAGAAAAGAAGAGCAGCAAAGAAAATGGGAATAAAAGAGGAAGAAAATAGAGGTCAGCTAGGGACACTGACTCTCCCTCTTGACCAGTTCCTTCCAAGGAAATGATGGGAACTGAGGAGGGCTTTAAATTTCAAAATACACAGTGGAACTGAAGTCGAATAGGAAATGTGCTCACAGCATGGCACATACCTGTTAATTCCTCCTGATTGCTCTTTTCCTAACACCGAGTCCAAAAGTTTATTATGAATTACATGATTTCTCAGGTCCTTTCCAATTCTAGAAATGTGGGACTCCTTTCTTCTCCTTACCAGACCTCAAAAGTGTTTTGGACTTTTAAAAAATTTATTAGGAGACAGCGCGTTGTAGTGGCAAGGGTGTGGGCTCATAATTTTTTACTCCTGGGTTTGAATCTACAGCCTGTCTTATCTGATGCTGTCTTATTCTTGCTAAATCATTGAACTTCTGAGGCTTACTTTCCTCGTAATTATAAAGAGACTAATGAACACTGTCCATCTCATGTGACTCTTTCAGAAAACAGGAGGCAGGAGGATCGCTTGAGCCCATTCAGTTTAAATGAATCATGTAGATGGACGATATAGTGTTTTATAACATTTTCTAATTTATGTAATTATCTTTATACTTTAAGTTCCTTGAGGATAAGGAGTATTGTTTTGTAAGATCCTTGTGGACAGAATAAAATTACTTATTCAAGTCATTCCTAAAGCCTACAATTACAGGCTAAGTGTTTGTTATCTATTGAATTTAAAAAAAAATTTCGTTTTCAGTTTGCCTCCATTTTATAGTCAAAGTGACAACATTATAAAGGCTGACTTTATTTTTGTAAGAGACAGAGCTACTCCTAAACAATTCACCTGAAGGGAAGGCTGGCTTGGATTTCATTGCAAAGGAGATGATGGTACTGTGGTTTTCATCTGCTCCCCTTCCAAGCTAGGGGCCGAGAGGGGATGGAAGCTGGGGTTAAATCAATGCTACATAAAGTGTAGTCCGCGGATTGGCAGCATCAGCATCCGCTGGGAGCTGCCAAATCAGATCAACTGAATCAATAATCCTAGGGCTCAGGAATCTCCGTTTTCACAAGCCTTCTGGGTGATCCTTAATGCACACTCAAGTATGAGAAACTCTGAGCTAAGTGTGGGGGAAGAATCTTCACTGTCATGTCACCTTTTTCATCTTTCCCCCTTTAGGTTCATCACCTAGATTAAGGGTCTATTCAAATGTCCAAACGATAGCCTTGGTCTTGATAAATATACTTAGATTCATACATATCTAATGTTTTTTGTTTTTTGTTTTTTGGTTTTTTTTGAGACAGAGTGTCACTCTGTTGCCCAGGCTAGAGCACCATGGTGTCAGCCTAGCTCACAGCAACCTCAAACTCCTGGGCTCAAGCAATCCTCCTGCCTCAGCCTCCCGAGAAGCTGGGACTATAGGCACATTCCACCACGGCTGGCTAATTTTTTCTATTTCTAGTAGAGATGGGGTTTCGCTCTTGCTCAGGCTGGTCTTGAACTCCTGACCTCAAGTGATCCTCCCACCTTGGCCTCCCAGAGTGCTAGGATTACAGGCATGAGCACTGCACTGGGCCCATACATATCTAATCATAATGCCATTATCAACCTATTATTTTTCTATTACATATGATCTGTATATAGTTATTGATCACAATTTAGCATGTACTTTAAATCTATTTTAAATGATTATTGATGGTGTAAATTGGGGCATGTCCTGCTATGATCAAGTTCTGATGAGGAAACATACAATATTGGTTGATTGTGGAAAAGCATTTTGTAAAATTCCAAAACTCTTTCATTTCTTAATGAGAAGTTTTCCTGGACTAATAAAATTAGGATGTTACTCACCACTTTGTCCTTTTTATTATACATAATGATTCTTTCCCTTCAGGGATTTAGGAGCTTCTATACATTTTTAGGAAAGATTTGTTCATTCATTCATTCACTTATTCCATGAGTATGTGTTCAGCTTCTTGGGTGCTTTAGGTGCTTAACATCGTGCTAAAATTTTAAGAATAAAAAACACAGTTTTCTAAACATAATGTGGTATCCTGATTGGAATCCTGGGATAGTAAAGGTAACAACTAAGAAAATCTGAATAAAGTAGGGATTTTCATTAATAATGACGTCTTGACATTGTTTCATTAAATCTGATAAATGTGCCATACTATTGTAAGTTGTTAATAATAGAGGAAACTAGGTAGAGGTATATGGGAACTCTCTGTACTAACTTCATAACTTTTCTGTAATTCTGGAACAATTCTAACATAAGAAGTTTAACATATGCACACACAGCCTTGACACAGAGGCCATTCCCAAGAAGCTTTAAGATCTAGTTGTAAAAGGAGACAATTCATAATAAAGCAGGGTGCTTTTTATATACGAAGCGTTAATACTGGGTGCTATGAAGTGTGGAGTTGAGACTGAAAGGATAACCAAAGCCCAGTCTTGAGATGCATGGGAGGAGCCTGGACAAGAAGCTATGAGCAAATTAGCTAAGTCTTATTCTGCCTTGCACTGTCCCGCCATGTACCCACAGTCATCCCACTGCAGGTAATGCACTGTCTCCTACCAGAAATTAACTTACTTCCGCTGGGTTCATGACTCTACTACATGCACTAGTATCACACATGTTCTTTATTCATGCTAAATTAAATCACCCCCATTTCTATATGGCTTTGAGGAATTCTTACTTTCTTTGTGTGAGTAATATATGATTACTACACATTCACAAGTAAATTCTGAAATTTTTGAAGGTAGGTATATTGCATCTTATTGTTTAAATTCTTAAAATCTGATGCACTTAGGCACTTGATATATTTTATCTATCACATTTTATATATAGATTTTAATTTCTGTATCTATTCACGTTAGCATTACCAATCTTAATTCTTTTGCTAGATGCCACATACAAATATGTATGATCCTAACAGAAATGGCAGAAAATGAAATGATGGGGTTAGGGAAGCATTCAGAAGACAAGAAAAAGGCTGAAAATATTTTTCCTCTGCCCCTTTTCTAAAACGTTAGGCACTAGTTTGGCTTCAAGTCTTCTATTGTAAAAGTTCTGAAGAGAAATCCAGATGTGCTTTAAAATTATTCAGAAAATATCTGTATATTATTGAAAGATACAGTTCGAGGTTTTGACGGAGGGTTGTGTGAATTCATCTGGGCCATTCATATGATTGTTGTCACAGTTTACTCATCTTTTCTTACTTGCTCCAGTTGTGATCTCCCAATGTCCAATTTAACATCAGATTCATTTCTACAGTGATGAACTATGAAGAAACAGAGACAAGGAACTAATACATGGAAACCATGATGAAGCAGAAAGCAAAGAAAGTCAGAACTGTGAAAGAGTAATAACTTACCTAACACCTTTGTTTTTGAGAAATGCCCTAGACGACCAAAGCCAAAGTTCTTTTGGTTTTGTTTTTGTCAGTTTGTCTCTATGCAAAGGTTGTTTGATAAATTATTTGACCATGTTGTCTTTCATTTATCATTTTAAAAGCATAATTATTAGTAATTAATAGTGAGAAGAAAAAGCAATAGTTATAAATTTTCTAATTATACTAGTTTATGCAAGGTATTTTACTTTATTTTTCAACCTAAGTTATTTGAAAAAGAACATATAAAAATTTAATTTTACTAAGATTTTATTATATCTATAAGCCATGCAACAATGTTTTGTTATGTATTTACTTAATTTATCAAAATCAATTGATAATATACTTGAAATACTATATCCTTAAGTTATTTTTTCTTTTTGGCACCATAATATAATTAATCAAATATAATATGCTTAACACAAAACTGTAAACTTCCAGATATAAACAAAAATGTCAAAAATAAAGTCAATTCAGAGGAAAGCACACAGTTGTCACTGTCCCTTACTACTATTAAGGAGTAAATAAAAATAGAAATGGGAAGCACTTGATTATTTTATTTTTAGAAACTAAGGTCAAGTTGTCAAAAGAAATGTAGAGAAATCCTAATTTCTTCTTTCATATTCTGTGCAAGGCAAAAATAATATATTTTTTAAATGTTGGTAAAAATAATGAAAGTAAAAATGACTTTTTAAAAACAGCTCTATTTTTGATGAAGTTGACGAAGTTTATTTTTCCTTAGGGTATTTCCCAAGCAAAATAAAAAAAATAAACAAAAAAAGGGCATATAAAAGAAAAGAAATTTCAAGCTTAACATTATCACAATGCACAAGTGTTACACATATTTCTGGTCAGATGAATGGTAACTGACAAATACTTTATAATTGGTTAGAATGAGTACTAGAATATTGAGCTTGCTGTCAGTTTAGGTTCTATATAAACTTGAGTTAACCATATGGTATGTTCTTAGAATAGCCACATCACCCATATTCAAAATGTAAATTAAAAAGAAAAAGAAAAACTTTTTTAAAAGTCAAATGTTATAGTTTTAGTTGTTGGGATACTCAATTATCCAAATCATTGTACATTTCCATTAATATGGGAAAGCAAACATTTCCTTTTTATTTTGTCCAGCAAGAAGAAAGAGGAAGAAAGGGCTATGAAACATGAGAATGGATTTCAAACAATACTGATTTTATTACTATATTGTTTCAGTGATGAGAAGTTAATGTTTAAACTTCTACAACACATTAATATGTTTTGATTTCCTTGTAATTCACCAAAGCAAAATTTCTTTGTAATATTTTCATAACCATAATAAGAATAAAAATATTATAGTTAAGTCATTTATGTCTATAATTAAAAGAATATCATTATATTTTTTAGAAGTAAGACAAAAGTTACGTGCTGGGCACTGCTTTTGACAGATTTTTTTACCAAATGTTTTTTACTTGCTCCAAAGTATGTATGCCCAAACTGAAGTCTGATATATTTTAGGATTACAGAAGGATTGTTCATATCTGGAGAAAAAAAAAGAGAGTTCTTGAAGACTTAACAATCAATAAAATTGGACAAGAATAAAAGTGCAAAATAAAATTAGGGAGTCAATACTGAGAAGGTGGCCTACAAGCTAATAAAAGTTATCAATCACAAACACATTAGGTACCTTTTAAAGTATTGGTCTCAGGGGACAAAAAATAAATATAATACTAATATTTTATTATATGCAGTTATGTTTCAAATGCATAATTATGTTTATTAGATATCTACATTTTTAGATTAGTCAACATATAATAACAGCAATATGTTGCTTTAAGCTAGGAATGCTATTTGTCCTTTTAGTCTGCTAATTTATACCCATTGGATAGTTAGAGCAGACCTTGGTATTGCTTCATTTTTGCATGTCCAGAATATTGGTAATATGAGAACACGAATACAAAATTGCCATTGGCTAAGTTTTTCCACAGGTGGAAAGAAAAAATATTTGGCAGCAAAGGTTCTACTGCGGGGCATGCTCTCCCCAGAATGGTCTGTGCAATACTGCAATTCTGTTGCTGAGAGCACTGCTGCATTTCACTCTGCGACTCCCTCAGCCAGGCTCTGAGTTTCCATTCACACTGCTAGCCACCGAAATTTCCCTTTGTCTTCACTATTTTTTTTTCCTCTTAACAAATAGGCCCAGCTGCTACTGCAGCCGGTGGCCCACACTCCCCCATACTGCTCTTGCTGAGGATGGCAGCCAGAGTAAAGAATAACAGCTGGGATTGGCTTACTTTGGCATCTAAATGATTTTGGGCGGGTCCTTTCCTAACTTTATTATTTCATTTAATTTTATAATCTTTCCTTCCGCTGAATTAAAAAAAAATATGTAAATTACATTTTCCTAAATGTTTTCCTCGTCTGGCTATGACTTTCTTATACCTGGCTGCTCAGAAAAGCAAACTGGTTCATTCTGCACATTGTTTTTTGTTTTTTTTTTTTTTTCAATTTTAAGTGCAGTTTAGGAAACGAATGTAAAAACAAATTTATGAGTGTGATCTTGGACATGTTCTTTAACCTTTCTTTGACTAAAAGAGGTGTATAATAAATAGCACTTTCTCATTGGTTGTAATAAGAATTAAATCAAAAAACTTTTAAGATATTTAGAATAGTGCCTGGCACATAGTAATTGCTACTGCGTAGGTGTTCGACAGACAGAAAGAGTGAGAGGAAGAGGGAAAGAGAGTGTGGTGGTGGCGGGGAGCAGAGAGGGAGAGAGAGGGGAGGGAGGAGTAACTGCAGAATGGAAAAACTGATACTTGCACTTACGTTATTGAGACCAATGTTACACACTTAGTATTTTATGTATCTTGCTCAAACAAACAAACAAAAATTCACTAATTAGAAAAAGACAGTAGGTAGTTTAAGGAAGCTTATGTAATTTTACCCAAATAGGAGTATTTTATTGAAGGGAGGAATTTTAGTGAATACTGCCCACTCTGTGGAGTAATTATGTCCATGGCCCCCAAACAGGTGGGTACACATGTTTATCATTTTGAATTTATGCATTTTCATGGAAAGGGAAATCACTGCCTGACAAGGAAGTCCATTCCATTTTTAGCAGTATAGCGAAGAGTGAGGACTTGCCTACTAATCCCAAATTGGATTTACTATGTCTCCTTAGTTTTAGCTCTTTCCTTTAATGCCACCAGGACATAAGTCATGATAGACCCCCAGATATTTAAAGATCGTTATCATGCCCTTATGTCATGGGTGAATATTCCTCAATATCTTGACTGCTCTGTCAGTATTCTGGTCATGCTCTTATTTGTTAATGCATTCTTAAAATCGAGCACCACAATTTATACTCCAGAAATGCTTGCCTTGTTCACAGAACACTGGTGCTGTTAACTGGTGGCTTGTGTTTATTAAAGCCACCTGAGTTGACAGCGGCTTATTTGGCAAATATGCCATCCTATTCCTTTATGTTGAGATTGCTGTCAGCCCTTCTAAGGGGTTTTCTCATAGACTCGGTTAAACCAGCCCTTTCCTTCATTTCATGCATGTGGTTTATTTGTTGAAGTTAAGGAAAATCGTCTTCTACTCTCTCCAATCTAGAATGTGCATGATAAGCGTAATAACAACATGCCGTGCCCTGGAAAAGACGTGAGCTCCGGAGTGAGACATCCCTACATTCAAAATCTAGTTCTGCTATTGTGTGTCCTTCCTTAATTTGCTTAAAATCATTTTCCACATTTATTGTCTTTAGGAAACCAGCTATTTGCATTAGTTGTAGAAATTCTTTTAAATTATTTTTAAAAATTAAAAATACACATTTTATGGGCTCTTTCTAAAATGTCAGTATTTGGAGAAGTATAACATACAGTTAAGATAATTTTTTTATTAAACTATATAAAATATATGCTTCTGGCTTTCATGGAAGATACAGACCAGTAAATGTCATTGCTGGTTTCCTTTATAAATATTATAAAATTGTTTGCATACTTATGGTAAATGAAAAGCTAATTTGAAATTCTTTAATATAAAGAAACAAAATAATTTTTCTTCACAGCTAAAATAAGCAGAAGCCTTTTAAATGTCTTAACAATTTTTTACTTCAAGGAATCTGGAATGGTCACCGTAACAGAATGGCAGAATTAAAATATCATCATAGCTGTGATTGCTTAATTTTGAAACTTTAATTTGCTGTCATTTTGTAGATTTGCCAGTCTCTCTGGATATTTGCAGAAAGTCCTCTGTTTTAAAAAAGAGACATAGAATTTCTCAGAATAATTTTTCAATTAACTCCTTGTGAGTCAAATAGTAATCTTAGACAAATAATTCAAAAGACTTTAAATTTTGAAAAATATTCATTATTTCCTATTAATTTTTTTAAAAAGCCTATATTTTGCTGGGTGTGATGGCTCACACCTGTATTCCTAGCACTTTGGGAGGCCAAGGCAGGAGGACGGCTTGAGATCAGGAGTTTAAGGACAGCTTGAGCAAGAATGAGACCCCATTTCTACAAAAAAATAGAAAAATTAGCTGGGTGTGGTGGCATGTGCCTGTACTCCCAGCTACTCGGGAGGCTGAGGCAGAAGGATTGCTTGAGCCCAGGAGTTTGAGATTTCAGTGAACTATGATGTACTCTATCTAGCCCGGGTGACAGATGGACAGAGGGAAACTGTCTCCAAAAAAAAAAAAGCCTGTATTTTAAACAAACTTATTTGTAGTCTCTATTCTGTTTTCGTTGTGGGATTAACTTCACCAGATGTTCCTATCCTTTATTACTATTTTATATGAGCTGCTTATACTTTTTTGGAATTTTGAATATAGTGGAAGAACTACTCTAAGAATAGTAAAACATTGTCATTATAAGGAGTATCACTAATTACCATATGCATATCTCCATACTACTGTTCTTACAGCAATAACTAATTGATGTTTCAAAATTCCACATTGTGATAAAAAAGGATGTCTGCATGATCTCAGAGGATAATGCATGACTGATTCACTGCTCAACTGTAAATCACATTTACTTTGTAAAATATCCTTGGAGTGATTTTGCATTTACTGTCAGTAAATTGTCCTCAGGTGCTTTCAAGCATATTTGAATATAATATTTATCCTTTAAGTTATAGGCATTGAATTAAAGAGCTAGGGCCAACTTTTTGCTATCTGTTCTACTTTATTTAATATGACATTCTCATCAATGTGAGGAATGGAGAAATAAAAACCACTTTCCCTTTCATTATTATGGAGACTGTCGAAGTCCATTTTTAAGTTAAGAAATGAAACAATTTTTTAAAAAATCAGCTAATCTATCACAGGTAAATAAAGAATAAATATATTCTAAAAAATATGGTGGCAAATATAATCTCATAAATTCATAAACATAAATTCATGTTAAATGTGAAGTAGCATTTTTTAACTAGAGATTTATAAAATGAAAACATTAGTGCTTTTATTGATAGTGAAGAAAAATATAGAATATTCTATACAAAGTACAAAAAGTACTTGAAATTGCAATGTATACTTAGGAATCTAACTAAAAGTTGTTAATATTTTGGCGTTTAAATGTTCTTCTAGATATGTAGCTCTATATTTGAGCACATTATTTTGATAAAAATGGGTTCTTAGTGTACATGCTGCTTATTAATCCGCTTTTATCTATGCTATGAAGTGTTTTTCATGCCAATGGTTAGAGATACTTGATCTTTTTGAATTACCTCATAGTATTCTTTTGTTTGAATGTAACATAATTCATGTACTCAATTTTATTAATGCAGGACATTTAAGTTGTTTTGAGTTTTGTTCTTATTGTAAATTATATGTTTGTCAGCATTTAATAATTAGTATTAAATGCTTTAATAATACTAATACTAATAATACTAATACTAATAATACTAATACTAATACTAATACTAATAATACTAATTATTAAATGCTTAATTAGCGTACATATCTCTTTATGCACTTATCTGACTATCTCCAATGATCAATTCCTAAAATAAAATTGCCTGGCTGTGCGAAGGTATTTGGGGAACCTCCTAGGATAAATTTAGAGTAAGATTATTTTTCAATTCTTCGATTTCCCATATTCTAATCCAAAGCATCGCCTTGACATCAAGGCACTTCAAAATGCCTACATTCTTAAAGCAAGATTTATTTACATTATTATTGTAAACATTAGGTTTATGTCAGTTCTGATTTGTCTTTAGTTAATAAACATAATCCATAAATACATCAGAGTCAGCGAACAAAATCACCTTATGAAATAATGTTTTGCATTCATCATTTGGATTATTTTAATATGGAAGTCCACAGACAATCTTATAGAATATAGAAAAAATTCCTCACTTTTATCACTTTTTTCTATGCATCCTGAGCTATGTGGACCATATGAGAATCTCCTCCTTCTCTCCTAGGATTTATTAAATAAAGCATAAATCATTTATTTAACTATTTATTGTATGCCTGATTAATTACTGAGTGCCTCCTGAATGCCAGAGTGCTATTTTTGGAGATTTGGATAGAATGGCAAACGTGGTTTCTGCCCTCTTATCTATCATCTATACACTGTCATAAAAGTATATTATTCACAGTTAATGATATTATGTCCTCTTTTCCAAAAGTGGTACTTCTTTTTTTTCTGTTTGTTATACTTTTTCTTTGTATCTCCTTGTACAATAATGTTCAATGAGGGAAGAAGGTAGTATTTTCTCACATGTGACAAACTCAAGGCAAGGGGGATTACTCCTTCTTGGTATATTCATAGCAGACATTATTAATGATCATGGCATTCTTTCCTTCTGAGACCAGGCATAGCCTTAGAGTTCTTCTCAATGCAGTGTGTCAGTGGACACTACCAATATTTTCTTTGTTTTTCATTTTCCATTAAAAACAAATACATAAGTTGGACTATTTGAAATGACATTATAATAAGTTGTAAATCAAGGGCTCAAATTTATGGTTGCCATATAAATCACATAACACTGAATTAGGAAAACTCCAGATAAGCAATGATTTTTTTTAGTTCAAGTATGTTCCAAGCATTATATAGGGATATATTATCCTAAAATTATTTGTGTTAATATGAAATTTTTAATTTTAATTTTTTGGGCTAAATTTGGCAAATCTAAGTATGATTTAATCTATATTTTAGGAAAATGACCATAAGAATATGATCTTGCTGTGTCTGAGAAACCTAATCTTAAACCTCAACTCTTCTAATTTCTGATTGTGTGAATTTGGGTTAATTACTTAACCTCCACCAACATCAATTTTCTCAATTTCATGTAAAGCAATACCTACATCATAGTTATAATCTTGACTCATAGTAGGTACTCTCATTCTACCAGTTCCTCATTACCTTCCTTACTCTGACGTTCATCTGCTGTTCCACCTTGACTATAAGCATAGGTGATGAGTGAAATACAATGCCTCAGGATGGTGGAGAGTTATGTCCCCTTCCAAACTCTTCTCCAAACTCTAAGCATTGGTCAGAGAATGGAGGAAGGAAAAGAAAATGAAATGGCAAAATCTGAGAAACAAGTCTTTCCTTTCTCACAAATTTCAGACTTGTATATCCAATTATTTAATAAGATCCTAATCTAATGATCCTTCTTCTAGCCTCTTCAAACTCAACACATCCAAAATTTAATCCACTGTCTTCACGCTGATAATACTCTTCCTCCTGTATTTCCCATCTCAGTGAATTGTACATGCGTTAACTCACCTGTCCGAGTCTCAAATGATTAAGTGAACATTTAGCTCCATTCCTCTCTTACCAGCCTCCTACCACCACCAACCCGACTACCTTGAGTCAGGTGGTCATCAAGCCCAACGAAGTCTACCTCCTCGTTGTTTCTTAGATTCATTTACATCGCTCTGGTCCCACTAATGGTTTTTTGTATTTGGACCCATCTGCTTTGTTGCAAATGTTTTTCAATTGATATCTTACTAGCAATCTACTTTATACTATAAAAAGTGATCATTAAAAATGCAAATCTTACTCATTTCATCCCCCAAACTCATTCTTTAATGGAAGAATACACATTGCTTTTAAGATAAAATGCATATTGCTTGGCATGGTATACCAGGCTTTTCATGATCTAAGCCCTGTTTAGTTTCTCTCTTCTTTCTTGTCACATATCTTTTTTGAGTTGCTATCTCCAGTGATAGTGAACTCCAAGATATTCTGGAGATCTGTCAAGGTTTTCTTGCCTCCAGGCCTTTGTACTTCCCTCTGTTTCCTAAAGTGCTTCTTCCTTTCCTCTTCATCACACTTTCCTATTCTGCTTAGTGTTAATGTCTGCTCATCTTCAGGATCTATTTACACATGATATGCCTTTGCCAGTCTTCCCTTAACCTCTGAATTAATAGCATTCCATGTATACTTTGTAAAAATTATTATACTGCATTCCAATTTTCTAGAGTAAACTTGGAAGAAAGGACAATATTTTATTCATCAGTGCATCACAAGCACTTATCACAATACCTAGCAGAGAGCAAAAACTCAATAAATATATGTATGAATGAGTTGTGCTATTGCCAACTAATCTTTTCTGGGTGGTCATTCTATACAAGAAACATGGAAAAGCTCTATAGTACTTTCTTTCACAAAAGAATCTCTAGCTTAGGAAATAAACAGCCTATTCACAGATAACTTTAAAATATGTTATCTGTATATTTAGTCATTTTCTTAGGTTGATTTTACATTTGTTCTTCTTGTGAAAGAATACTTTTTAAACACCACTTTACTTTGTATGAATTCCAGATCAGCATCTTTGTTTGGCAAAATCTATTATATGAATCGATCTTTAAAAAGTCCTTCCATCAAATAGTGATTTACAATTTCCTCCTTCACAATATTACTTAGTTACCAGTGTATTAAAATTAGAAATGGAAGCCATTGACACTGTGTGACATGGTTATGGAAAATTATTTGGAAGGGTTAATTTCATCCCCTTATAGTTAACCAGCTTAGGACATTTATTAGCCCCCATATAGGAAATGGAAATTGGTCATTCTCAAGGGAGGATTATATATAAATACTGTTGTAAAGTGAAGATTATATAGGAACATAAAACATTAAAAATATAATGAGAGAGAGAGAGATTCCTCAACAGCTCTCAGCATTTAACTTTGGCTTGTGTTTAGCAAAACTTACTGAAAAAAAATATTATAATATCTAAGGTAACTCCCCATGTTCAATGGAATGCTTCCATTGAAAACCATTCTCTCTACTGTTGAGCATTTCACTTGCAGCAATAAGAACATTACTTCATAGTTGTTATAGAAATATAAAAATATAAAAATCATTTTTAAAAAGGGATTTGTGGGCCACCAAAGCATTTTAAATTATTCTAAAATATATTTTTCACTTGGTGTTTTCTATTTAAAACAATAATTCTTAATATGTTTTTATAATTTTAACCAAATTAATTTTTAAAAATGAAGAAAGTGAATAGTATGAGTTGTAATATTTTAAGAATATGTTCCTGGCAAAGATGGGATTTCATCTGAGCCCTGACGAATAGGAAAAACTTAAATGAAGAGAAAACAAGGAGGAGAGCATCGCAGGCTCAAATGAAAAGGCAAAAATAAAGCGAAACTTGCAGTGGATTTTTAGGGGAAAGGTGTACCTTTGTAAAAGAGCAGGCAATACCAGTGAATAAGCAGTCTGGAACCAGTTTGCCAGCTATTTTTTTTTTTTTAATTACAATTCTATTAAAAGGTATTGCAGTCTGACAAATTGTGATTTTTATACAAATAAAGATTAAAATAAAATTCCTCTTCCTATTCTGGTAAGATGTTTTGTCTCAGCGATATCTAAGTTATCTCTAAGATGTTTGGTATGTCTATTTGATCTAGAATTCACCTATACGAAAGTAGGAAATGCAAAAATCATTTTTACTTATATATAAGAGAACATAACATGCATGCCAATTGCCCTAGTTGCATCAAATTTTGTAATAATCCGAATATTTTCTATATTGTGCATTACTACCATAGTTTGAAATGTTTTTGTAGTATACATCCTATTCGCCAAAAGGTTATGGAAATGACTCACTCATAATTATCAGGAACTATTTGCCCTCAACTGAACATAGTTATTGAAATCACAAAAACACAGGTTTGGAAGGGACCCCGACAGGTTATCTAGTTCATGGTCTAATCTCTTCAAGGGCATACATTTAACCCACCACAATTTGTTGAAGATTTTTTTCTCTTTTCTTAATCAAGTTAATCCATTTTACTAACTTTAAATAGGATTGCTTAAAACCTCTCCTGATAGAAAAAAAAAATCTATTTAGTAAATACAGCTGTCTGGAGAGAGAGACACACACGGTGGTGGGGGGGGGGGGTGTGGAGAGAGAGAGATTCCTCAACAGTTCTTAGTATTTAACTTTGGCTTGTGTTTAGCAAAGCTTACTGAAAAAAATCTTGATAATATCTAAGGTAACTCCCTATATTCAATGGAATGCTTCCATTGAAAACCATTCTCTCTACTGTTAAGCATTTCACTTGCAGCAATAGGAACATTACTTCATAGTTGTTATAATCTGTGTTCAGGTGGGAAAGTATGCGTGGCATGTGCAAATCTCTTTTCCTCATAGCAAAAACAATGTTGGACAATATACAAAGAGTGACATTATTAATGTTATTCTTTTTATAACTTTAAAAAAATTCATGTAGTGTTAACCTATAAATTTCCTTTCCTTAAAAATAGGAACATTCTTCTTCCCCTGCCAGCTTCTACGGGGCCAACGTTCACCCGTGGTTACTCACATTATGGTAGAGCTAATCTGGGCCTGTTTTCTCTGGGCAGTAGTCTAAACTCTTACAATTTCCCTACATTTTTCCCATCATCATTATTTTATTCTGTTTTCAGGTCCCTCAATGCCACACTGTTTGCTAAGTAAGGGGTCTTAAAAATAACCTCATGTGAATTGAATGTTCTGTACAGTATAAACTGTATGATTAGTACATTTACATTTTAGAAGCGTTTGGAGGAATCAAATCTCAAATTAAGGAGAACAATGGTAGTATTTTCAAGTTATCTGTAGAGATACAACATATACAGGTACAACGGAGGTCCTTTGAACTGTGCTGGGCACAGAGAAAATGCTCTATTCACATTAGCTGTTATTATCATGATGAAGGTGGTGGTATTGTTTAAATATGTTAGAGCAGGAGGTGTATTTTATTCATTTTTATCTTTCTTATGGAATATACTGCTTTGTTCTATTTATAGTGGATGGTCAGTAAGTATGTACTGATTCAACTAAACACAATCTTTTATTTAAGAACAGTGAATGAGAAGTTACTTAAATTTTAAATTGTTGGTGAAGTAATCATTCATACTGTTTATTAATCTTTTAATTCTTCAGTGGGCATTCTTTGTTGCACATCCCTGCCTCCCTTTGGAAGTTAGCATGGCTTTGCCACTTGCTTTGGCCAATTAAATGAAGTCAGAATTGATAAATGCCATTTTTGCACAGAAACTGTGAGCTTTGAGACTGAGAGTGTAATTTATCACATTTTCTTTTCCTGCCTCAGCAGTCAGTCACAAATGTACCCACCAAGATAGAGCCTCTGTTACCCTGGGTCCCAAAGTTACTTGCTAAGCAAAGCCCCAACTTGAAGACCTGCCTTGGATATATAAACTGAGTTAGAAATCAAAGTGTGTTGTTTTAAGCAACTGAGATTTTTTTTTTTTTTTTAATTGCAGTACGATGTATCCCCTCTTGACTGACAATTGACAACACATTTATTTGTGAAGAAAACATTTTTGCTACTAGACATGACTAAGCAAACTATTTTCTCTGCACACAAATAAATTAGTTCAGGTGTCACTCCACATAACTGATTGTGTCATGCCAACTTTCTCTACTCTAAATGTGGTGAAATCTTTCCCTTACAAGGAAGAAACACAGCATCTGTTGTATTTGAACAGGAAAACTGCTTCTGGCTGGCTGTCCACAGTGCTGAGTGGGGAATAAAATCTGGCTGGCTGTTTATCTCCTGAATTTTAGCATGGAGGAGGAATGTGAGGAGCTAGACTTACCTGTTATGTTACTGTATCTCACTCTCCTTTTTCTCTCTTCTTAGGCATTAGAAAGTACACAGTGCAGTGGCTTAACTTGCAACAGGTAAAATTGTTAAATAATCACTTAAGACTTTCAGGGGCAAACAGAGCAAATCTTCTGTCAGTAACAGCAAGAAAGACTGAAGGGTGGAGAAAGTAATTCTTGCTTTCATTCTTCTACCTTACATACTTGGTACTTCATTTACAGATTCAATGCTATTTCTGGAATTCTTATTTCTTTGCTTTTATGTAGGAATATTATTTTGTATTTTAAATGTTTTAAAAGATGATGCATTCTTAGAAGACATTTTTGTTGCATTTTTTGGGTAAATTACTATAAAGAAATTCACATTTCTTACTCCTTTAATGGAGATAAGTAGGAAACTAAGGCGAAATATGTAGTTTCAGTGGCAACTAAGAGAGATGTGTGAAAAGTACATTATTTTAAAGAATTTCCTTTTTAAAATTTGTTTACATCATGCTCGGAAGTACTGTTCTTAAGTTTATTATCATTTTTTTACATTTATTTTACTCTCCTGATGTTAAGAATAAAAAATTATGATCAAAACAATCGAACTATGGATTACAGAATACAAAAAACTATTAAATGCAGAAATAATACTGATAATTTTAATTCAAAAGCTTTGTTAATCATATTAATATGGATTATTTTTAGGTCTGAATTCTCATTCTCATATGATATCAGAGCAAGCCTGTTTCTTTCTGCAGATGGTAAATAGGGCTCCTTGTTAGTTCAATTTTAGATGAAATGAGTAAAGAAAGAGTACTTTCTGAAAACAGTAGTCATTTCATATTGTTTTGTGGTTTACAGTGTTCCATTAAAAACAACATGATATTGTTGGGCCTATTTTAAGCAGTCATATAGTCTGATTCACAAAGAATAATTGATAATTCTGTTCCATGTTTTATTTCTTTATATTTTTAGATTTTTTCCTGCATGTCCTTTTATTATTGATGGGAGGATGAGGAGAAAGGCAGGATGGGTTAAATGGATTCACTGGGATACACACAAGGGCAAACAAAGACTTTGTTGCTTTTAGGTTGTAGAGTAGTTATGATGTTAGGATGCATTTTCCAATATGGGTAAAAGGGTAAAAATCACTATCATTAAATTTCTACTGTGTGTTCAATGTTTTAAATGTACCATCTCTAATCTTCAAAACATCTTCACACTATTATTCATATTTCACATATAAGCTAAAAGAAGTTGAATTATTTATATGTCTTGCCTAAGTAAAGCCATGTAGCTAGCGAATGACAAAAGTGAATTCAAATTCAGTGTTTGTCCACACTGGCTGACTATGGATATGAGTTTTAAAGATTATTCCTACTTACTCTATTAAACTGTCTTTCCCTGTGGTATAGAATTTAGTCTGCTTTATATTAATATTTTTCTGCATGAAACATAAACTGTTATTAAATTTATATGTTAAGGATGGAGAGATCATATTGGGAGTTACTGTATAAACTCCAAAGCATAGTTTCCAAAAGACTTGTTCTTCAGGATAAGCGTGTATTTGTCCCAGAAATAGACATTTATGTATTTTACCCACCACTAGTGACACTGGAACACTCTGTTATTTAAAATCTAGGGTTAAAATTAGGAAAGGAAGGTTTTACCTGAATAAACATACAATTATCAAACTCTGCCATTAGCATTAGGAAGGCAGCGGGGACTCGGCAAGCATTTTTATTTGCTTATTTCCCTCATCAATTGAAAATACAGTCAAATTCTGGCTGTACGAACTTGGGTATTTTGCTACCTAAGTCTCAGTCCCTCATCTGAAAAATGTACCCATTTCCTGCATAGGATTGTTTTTTGGATTTATTTAAATATTATATTTAAAGTTTACATCACAGTGCTTGGCATAATATGACCTTAAAATTGTAAGTATTTACTGAGAGTATGAGAGCATAAAGTTCAGAAAGAAGTTGTATTGCTATCATTACAGGTGATATTCTCCATGATCTCTGAAGATATAATAGGGAATACAACCAAAGTTGTGGCCCTTGTTAAGCTTATAGTCTAGTGGGGGAGGAGAATATATATATATATATATATATATATATATATTTTTTCTAGTTGTTGAGTAGTCCTCTGAATAAAAATAAAAGAATGACAGGTAAAGCAGGTTAAGGAGGATGGAGTGTTTCAGAGATTCTATTTTACGTAGAGTTATCAGGGAGAATGTCTCTGATAAGGTCATATTAAGTAGAAAAGCAAAAGAAATGTGGAAACCTGGGAGGACAACATTACAGATGGAAGGACTGGCAGGTGCAAAGGCACTGGAGCGGGAACACCTTTTGTGCCCTCTAATAGTGGAGCGAGCAGGGAGGAATAGTGGAAAATGAAGTCATCAAGGTGGGTTGGGGAACCAATCCTGTGGACCTTGGCTGCCATGCTGAAGAGCAGACTTAGGCTGTGTGATGGAAAGTCATTAGAGAGTTTTGAGATGAGGAATGACTTGGTTTGACCCTCAAATTGAAAAGGTCACTGATTCCTGGCTGGTCAGATGATAGTTTGAGGGGGGCAAGGCTTGAAACAAGGAATCCAATTTGGAGTCAGTTTTAACAGTTCAGGTGGGAGATGATGTTTGCTTGAACAAAAGAGATATTGGTGACGGTGGAAAGAAAAGATATTATGGATATTAAAAGTAGAGCTGACAGAATTTGCCAATTAATTCTTACAGGATGTAAGAGGGAGAAAGATGCCAAAGATGATTCCAAGTGTTTTGGCCCGAACAACTGGAGGAGAGGAATTGCCACTTCCTGACAGGAGGGCTTCTGGAGAGGGGCAGGTGTGACTATGAAGAGAAATCAGGGGAGAGTGGGGTCACCTGAGTTCAAGGGAGTGATGGTTAGAGATGGGTAATATACGGCATGGTGTCTGATGATGGAGTGATCTGGCATGAGGAAAACAGTTGATGATGCAAAAGAGGGACTAACGTCCTTGAATAGGTGAGTGATGGGATTTCTTGGAGCTGCGTAGAGGCCAGGAATGCAGAAGGACGGCAGGGCATGGGGTATTGATGCAAGTGGTTAGGGAGAATTGACAGTGGTGAAAGAACTAGGAATTTCTCTCCTGATCACTTCAAGTTTCTCAATTAAATATAAAGTATGGTTCTCCACTGTGGGAGTAGGGCGAGGGAGGAGGTGTGCATTGGTTTGCTAGGGCTACCGTAACAAAGTACCACAGACTGGGTGGCTTGAACAAGTGAAATTTATTTTCCCACAATTCTGGAGACTAAAGGTCTAGATGAAGGTTCAGGAAGGTTGGTTTCTTCTAAGGCCTCTCACCTCTCCCTGTGCCTTCACACGGTCTTCCCTCTGTATTTGTCTGTGAGGACCCACCCTGATGACCTCATTTTAACTTAATCATCTCTTTAAAGGCCCTATCTCCAAATATAGATAGTCACATTTTGAGGTACTGGGCTTTAGGATTTCAACATCTGAATTTTAGGGGGACACACTTAGCTCCAACAAGGTCTTTGAAGTTTGAAGGAAGTGTGATACAATTGTTTAGAACGGGCTAGTTAAGATTGCAAGACAGCATTTAGATTAAGGTAGTAAACCTATTCATTCATAGTCAAATCATTTGTAATATCCACGAGATTAAAGAAATTCAAGGGATAACTTAAGTTTACATTTTAGTAACTCTATTCATGCCAACTAAATTCAATAAATATTTTGAACATATACTCTGTATTCCAAGTATTTCAGAAAATAATAATAGTAACTCTAGATTTATTCAGTATGCAGAACACATGTTCCGAGTATTTTTGCCAAGTGTTATACATTCGTTATATCATAAATTATGCCTACAAAAGTGAAAATTAGAAACTATAAAGAAAGGTAGAGTGAGCTCTCTCTATTTTTCATCCTATGATCTTCAGACTAAAATACAGTTTCTGTTAATCTCTAATATAGTCCTGTATTCTCTAATAGAAGCCTTTGTGCTGTTTTGTCTCAGGTGTTTAACACATATTTTTTCACAATTTCTTTGTAGTTTATCTTTAAATGGAAATTTAATATTTTCCAGAAATATTTTGGTTTTATTTTATAGTTCATTGTAGTATATTTTGTTTAATTTTCTTTCCAAATAGAGGGGAGTCTTTTTGGCTCTTTAAAAATCTTATTGACCATAATCATTCAATATACAGTATTTAATTTTATTAAGGTAATGTTTAAAATACATTAGAAAATAAAGAAAATATGAAGCATATTATTAAACTATGATTTTGAAGAAAATTTGTTGTCTGGTCAACTTAGGATATTCTTTTTATTTCAGTTAAGAAAGTAATAAACAATCAAGTTTTATGCAAGATTGTTTTTGATGAATTTTAAGTAAATCAAGCTTTAATTTACATGAGTGAACATTGATTTGGTAAATAAAATCTATCATTTTATTGCTAAATTTATCACCAATGACCACAATACACAAGATTAGCTATTTAAAAGTCAAAGATTAACAGGCTAGCATAATTTTGTTAGCTACATAAAGTACAATATTGATCATTTCCTAAAGGATAAAACATTCACTTATATTTGGAAGAGTTTATTTTAATTAAATATTAAAATAAAGCAGATGTCTTAATTGTCTGAAAATCTTCATCAAATTTAAGTGCTATTCAACTCAATCACTTGTCTCCGAACACATGAATTCTAAGTAAAAGTTTCAGAAGCAGTATAGACATATACTTTAAACATGTATTTAAAGTACACAATGTGCCTGAGCCATATCATAATTTTTTTCAGGTAAATATTTTATAAACTTTTGTTGTTGTTAAGTGCAATTTCTCCATTTAGACATTATAAATCTCATTTTGTAAAGAAGAGACTAACATACACAGTTTTAAATAACCTTTTTTGGTTGACCTTTTTTGAACTTCATGGCTATGCTATATGATAAAATACATAGTAGTAGCTGAACTATTCAAAATATGTTGTAAAAGAGAGATAAAATGTATATAAAGGGATAAATTATATACATCATTTTGTTTAAATTAACTTTCTCGATACATAGTAATTTGTCAGAAGTTTCTCTATACTTTCTCTATACTAGAAATTTGTCAGATGGCTTTACTTTTACTTCTTGGCAGGCCTCCCTTGAATCCTTCAAGTGAATGAAATTTTATGCTGCAAGTTATACCACAGTCTACTTTTTCTCTCCCTTAGATCTCAAACAATGAGACTTGGAATTTTACCAACTTTGAATCCTTTAATGTGCCCATAACCATTTGGGTTACATGTCATTTGAAAATCTAATGAATACAATGGATCCTCCATAAAAATTCAAAACTTTGCATGTACACTCAAAATGTTGCATTCGAATTCAAGCAATTCATGGATCTTCATAAGATAATCCATGAATATTCAAGGCCTTCAAATTATAGTGCTTCTAGATCCACAAAGAAGCCTAGTTTTGACTTATCATCTTGATGGAATATAATCCGTAGTGGGAACAGGAAACAAGTTGTTTATGATGAGCAAGAAGTTCATCATACTAAAAGTTTGAAAAAAGCAAATCATGGAATTATGTATGTGCTATGATTTCAATAATATAAAATGTGCATGCTCTGAACAAAAATTTTAAATATTCATGTAAAATAAAAATAGTTTTGTGAGGGTAATGAGATTATGGATAATTTTTGCCCTTTTTAAATGCGATATTACTTTGTATTTAAAAGTAATATAGTCATAACCTAGAAAAGAGTTAACTTACAGCCTGGACAAATGCAATCATCCATTAATTGTTCTCTGAGCATTTATTCTTACTATCTTTCTTTTCATTCTTTTGGATGAAGCTAAAATAATTTTTTAAAAAATTCCTATCTGGTTATAACACCCCTAATTAAAACTCCCCCGTGACTTCTAATTGCTCTAGGATAAAAATCCTGAATGTGGTCTCCAGAGCTCCTCTTCACGAGATGGCCTGTGTCCATCTCCCCACCCTTTCCTCCAGTTCACTAGCCATTCCCAGAAACAGCCTCTCTGCCTACACATGTGATTTTACGCATTCATTCCTTTGTCCTCTTTCTCTCTCTTCTTCATATCCTTTAGATTGCAGCTCCAAATTCACTTCCTCAGGGAAGCTCCTACTGATCCTCCAACTTGATCACACTTATAACATTTTGTGTTTTTATTTCATAGCTCTTTTTGAGTGAATGAATAAAGGTAAATGAATGAATAATAAACCCACAAACCAGTTCATATTTTTATAAAATATTAAAAATATGGTTTTCTCTGCGTAGGTAAAAATGAGGGTAAAGCACTGCAATTGTCTGAGTTAAGCCATCTAGGCGGCCCCCTCCTCTGCAGATTGACACGTGCAGGGCAAGGCCCCTTCAAGATAACACAGTAATGAAATTACAACAGCAAAGATCATGCTCCGTGAGCAGAGAAGATTTTTTATGTTTGCACTTTATTTCTTGAGATTTAGGATGATAACCTGATGTCAAAACCTCCAGTGATTTTCATACATTCAGAGAAAGAGAAAGTCAATTAAGCTGTACAAAGAATGAGTTGACTACATTATTTGTTGTCAGATGGACACAATAGCTGACTGACTGAATCCATCCTTTTTAAAAGTTATGTAAGTACAGCCATAGGTCATTTCACACTGGGGGGTTCAAATGGAAAGACAAAGTAGCCCAGTGGGAGCTCTTCAGCATCAACCTAGTGGTTGGAATAGCATTTCTAAGTGTTCATTTAGAAGTTCAGTCTTCCTGAACTATTTCCAGTTGCACCAGCCAGAAACTGTTGGTACAATTGAACATAGAACCCTTTGTGTGGACTTAACAGCTAAGAAATAGGAATACTTATCACATCCTGCATTGCACTTTGAGTAGTCTAAATACAAAACAAAGATTGTGAACTTACAACATTTTTAGTTTTAACTTCAAATATTTCTTGGAAACTTCACATTAGCAAATCCTCTTCTATAATCTAACTGGCTACAATAAAATATGCAAATAAAAATACATCTATTAGTTTAAGATAATTTCTAATTTGATTTTTAAAAATCTCACTAGATTACTAAAAAAAAAAAAAATGGATGAGCTGCTAAAATATTAAGGTTAACAAATCATCAATTCAATGGCTTTTTGAAGATCACCATGACAGGAAGAACCATTAACCACTTTGTTCTCTTCTTTCTGTAATTAGGCCTTTCAAACATTTCACAGCTTGAGATGCATTCAAGGCAGAGTCATTTTTCAGTCCTCTCATCAAATACAGTTACCTGCAGGATGCTGAATGCTGACAAAACATATAACAATTGCTTTTCACCACAGGGTAATTGGGATTCTGGGTTTCAAAATGTTATAGAATATTTGGGATGTCTAAAAATTTATTATTTGTTTTGATTGTTCTTAATTTTAAAATTTCATCTCCTTAGTATGTGTGTGTGTGTACGGGTTCTTCGCATTTTTAAAAAGTAAGAGGTTTTATATCAAATAGGTTTAATATCAAATCAAAAAAAAAGTGTCATTTCTATTTAAATTTGGTCAAAGAGTCCAAACATCCAGGTATATTTTCACAAATTATAGATAGTTCGATTCACAGTATAGACATGGGACTTAAATGGAATAAAATATTGGAAGAAAGTTTCCTTTCTTTCTATATGCTTATTACTTATTAAACTAACTTAGCTTCACTTCAAGGGGAGGGAGCAAAATTTTCCTGTCCTTTATTTGCTTTGCAAATGCACTTTATTCTAATTTTTAAACAAAGAAGAGCTTCTTATCAATTGTTAGAACAGTTTTAGCTTTCCTGAAATGTGGGTATGGTCAGGTTCATTAACAGAACCATGCAATTAAGGATATGAATCTTTTCATTCTCTGTACCTAAAGAAATTTTTGACAGAAGATGACTTAGCAGGATAATTTCTACACAAATTTCAGTTCCTATTCAGTTTCTTAGCACCTAATTTTTTTCTTACAGCCTTTAAAAAACACTCACACATGCAAGAGGAGTTGCCAAGTCCAAAGAAAAGTATGCAACTATTTGTATAAGTACTTGTTATAAGAACTGTTATGTTGTAATAGACAGTTCCAAAGATGGATAAAGTAGCTAGGTTTTTAAACAATATTTTAGAAAAATGCAAAGTCTGCATCAGACAAAAAAAAATGTGGCTTAAAAGACTAGAAAACATTTCCTTCTGTGAGAAAATTGTTAAGCTTTTGTATTTTTTCTGTATACTTTTTAAATAAAAGTGTATCTATCTCACTGCTGATATTAGAATCAATATTCTAAACAACTAAACTTAAACCACTATTAGGAACAGAGCACTTTCTCACCTCCTTAATAAAATGCTTACAGTATTATCTAGTTTTATTCTGCTAAGATATGCCATTTTTCCATATTTATAGCTATGAGTTATCTAAGTGGTATTAGCTCTTACGTCATAAGAACACAAAGCTTCCTCCTCTCATCCCTGTACCTGGAAGCAATTTACAGATACTCCTATTCATGGTATAAAGTAAAAAAGGTCAGCATCAAGGGTGCAGGCTTTTTTAACTCTCTTTTCTCTCTGTGTTTTCAGGAAGAACTGCAAATAACCAAACACTCATGTCAACACATGAACTTCAAGGTTGAGAGCTAATGATGTACACATTCATACTACATTTCTAAATGTTTTATTACTCCTAGAAGTAGGAGACTTTGGCTAATAGGTTAATGACATATCATGGTGAAATATAATATTGGGTTAGAGGCTTGTTGAAAAAATATTACACAATATATCTACTTTTTCTTGGACCTCTGCATAAAGCAATGAAATATTACATATTTTTGTAGGCTAAATTTTAATCTCAATTTAATTTAACAAATAGTTATTGAGTACCTACTGTATGCTGTTTGCGATACTCAAATGAGTCAAGTATACTGTTAGCTATTAAGGGAATTACAACATAAAGAGAATAATAATACATATTAACAAGTATGAGTGATGTAGGCAACATATACTACTACAGGGACATTACAAACAAAAGGTGAGGAGAGCCGTAAAAGGAAAATGAAAGTAATGTTTAAGAGTGCCTCTAAAGATCAAGTACTTTAGACCCCTCAAAGTAAGATAAAGGCACATCATTTGGGGGTGGAGAAGGGACAGTGGACATGGGCATGCTCATTTGATATTTATTGAGCACTTACTGTGTTAAAAATATTTTTAGATATAGCATCAAGAAAAGTGTTGTGAAGGCAGTTGTAATTCATATGGGTGATGAATTATGATGTGTAATTTTTACCATTTCAAAACTACAGAGAATATGGCTTGTTTTTCTCACATTTTCTACTTTATCACATTGGTGTTATCTACCTTATTATATCTCCCCATGGTTTGACAGGGATGGAAGCAAAAACTACATTGCTCCTATCCCGAAAAAGAATTAAAGAGAGAAAAATCCCTACCCACCCCATTTCCAATGTAACCCAGAGCATACAGGAATCTTCTCCACTATTTTAGAGTGAATAATAATAATAGTGTAAAGCAGTAGTAGTAGTAATATACAAATAAGCACCTGCCATTTATTGAACTTTGACTATATGTCCAGGAATTTGCTAACATTGATTATTATTTGTCCTTGCATTTCCTTCAAAGTATATTTTCTATCAAATAGTTTTTAAGTGAAAGAAAATAATTTGTGCTAGGTTAAACACACAGGAAAAATTTATTAATAGATAGGGGGATGGTTTGTGAACCAGAGCACCACAACGTAACCAGGCTTTAAGAAGGATGAAGAATCAGGACCTGACAGTACATTAGGAACTCGGGAAGGAGGCTTTCCTAGTCTCTTATCTTTGCTTATCTCCCTGTATCTGTAGCTTGGCTTTCTCTGTTTCTATGTACGCATGACAAGAAAAAGGTGGTCATTTTACAGCTTCAGGAGTTGAACCAATATTAATGGCTATGTTCAAACCCAATTCCAAATTTTCAGGAAAGGGAATTTGACTATACGAGCTTGGGTCAGATATACAAGATTGAGCCAAAAAACTGTAGCTGGAGTATTAAGTTCACTTGCACATATGGGGGAAGAGTTCTCAGAGAAAGAAGTCTCGTGTGCATTCTCCAGTGTGAGGATGACACCAAGAGGGGAAGTAATTTGTACAAGTTCACACAGCAGATAAACGGCAAAATGGGATTTCAAACATAGACATTTGTCTGAGTAGCTTTCGTTGAATGCTACCCAAGTAGCTTTTACTGAATTCTGTTGACTCTCGTTCTAGTTTCCTACTACTAGTAGGTAATGATCAAGTAAAAAATTAGTGTCTTTAAACACCATCTTACAGTTCTGGAGGTCAGAAGACTTAAATGAATTGGCAGGTCTATGTTCCTTTTAGAAGCTCTAGGGGGGATCAATTTCTTTGGCTTTTATGCCTTCTAGAGCAGTGGTCTCCAACCTTTTTGGCACCAGGGAATGTTTTCATGGAGGACAATTTTTCCACGGACTGGGGAGGGAGGGATGGTTTTGGGATGATTCAAGTGCATTATGTTTCTTGTGCACTTTGTTTCTATTATTATTACATGGTATTATATAATGAAATAATTATACAGCTCACCATAAGTTGGGGACCCCTGTTCTAGAAGCCACCTGCATTCCTGGGCTTGTGTCATTCTAACCACTGCTTTGGTCATCACATCTTCTCTCACTCTGATCCTCCTGTCTCCGTCTTGTAAGGGCCCTTGTGATGGCATTGGATCCCCTCAAATAATTCAGGATAGTCTCTCCATCTCAAAATCCTTAACCAAATCACATTGCCAAGGTCCCTTTTGCCATAACATTTTCACAAATTCTGGAGATTAACACATTCCAGAGATTAGGATGCAGACATCTTTAAGGCAGCTATTATTCAGAGTACCACAACCCTCTAGAGTCTAGTCTACTACCTAGTATTGCCGTTGGAATTGATCTTTTAATCTGCTTTTTACAACCTTACTTGCTACTCATTTTTAGTTATTCTTATTTCTCTAAGATAATGACTCTGGCAAAAAAAAAAATAAATTTTTTCTTTATTTTATCTTAATATTGCTTGATTCTACCATGCTTACAGTAATTAATATTTCTTGGTCTTGACAATTTCCAGATCCTTCATTTGTAATGTAATCCATCCATTATTTGAGATGGACTTTAAAGCAAAGTTCTAATCTTGACAGAGACGGGAGCAAAGGGAGAGCATTTTATTTTGAACGATTTTATAAACCAAGGCCCAGAGGAAGGCATACATGGAGTAAGCATAGAATATAGTCTGTTACCCAGTCTGTAGGGAATATTCGATGGAAGGACGAGAGGAAAAGTAGATTAGGGGCCATATTTTAGAATCTTTCAAACTAATCTGTAGGGTACTTATATAACATGATTGATGGAAAAATGCTTATAATCTCAAAATTAAGTATTCTATAAATCTATTACTTTTAAAATACGTTTATGGTGTAGAAAATGCCCATTCTTTACACACACATGGATTCTGCTTCTAAAATTTCAATAATGATTTTTAAAAAAACAATTGTATTATTTCTTTTTTGCTGTTTTGAAACAGACGTTCAGCACACAAACATATGCACACACAGCCATGAACACATTAGCAAGACTTCATGCAATGCTGGCTGTAAAATATGATTGGAATGCTAAAGGCATACACCTTTAAACAAAGATATTTGTTCTGCTTATCTCATTCTGTAATTCTAATGATATTTAATAGTATTGACTGATTTTCTGAATGTGACTATTTGTCTATATGTAAACTGTTAGGTAGTAAGTATCCAGTGTGTGAAATATATACTCATGTCCATTGTATTCATCTTGGGTAGAACTATTCATATTTATGTTAACAAAAATCAGTTTAATTATATTGTCATAAAGAACCACCTATGAAGGTGTTTAATGGCTATATATCAACTTTGGAGCAAAAGTAGGTGACTTGAATTTGAGCTCACAGTATAAATGAACTATTTTTGGCATCCATTAGATTAAAATGATTAAATTACTTCTCTCCTGTGTCTCATATTCACACAGAAAGTTTTGTACTTTTGCTTAACCACAAAATACCCTCTAGGAGGGGGAAAAAAGTAATTCCACAGCTAATGAAAGGGACATTGTGTTAAGTGTAACTTAATGTTTCCTCTAGATTTACTATTTTAGAAAAGGCTAGAAGTAGAAATTATTAAGCACTAGTGACTTACAATGACATCATTCTGTATTTAATTAAAATGTGTCCTTACTACTTCACTAAAGCTTTCAAAACCATAGAACTTTATCTAATTTCATTTTTTACTTTAAAAATGAAAGTTACTAGAATTTTCATATTTGATATTCGTTTTCTGAAGTATGATAAAAGATAAGTCCAAATATTTAGGCAAATTTAACTCAGAACTATTTTGCCTATAAAAATGTTCCTAGTGGCTGTGTATATAAAGAAAAATTTCCACAATATTTACTGCCTATTCATTTATGTAGCTGACATTTATTGAGTGCCACATACCTTAAGTCTTAAAGATATGAAGATATATAACATACACATTTTATTCTAAAGAGAAAATTGATATGCAGTTAAGTATACAGCATATAATGAGACAAGTGGTGATAAAGACATATACAAATGTGACACCGAGGGGTGTCACAACAGGTTTTCTAGTGGTAAATTATGTTGTAGTGAGGTGTTAGAAGCTTAGTTGACTCTGAGCATTTGGTCTCTTTAAGACAAGGTTGGACTTCTCCCAGTTTCAGCTCTCTCTGCAAATGCTTGGAGCAGTAAACTGCAAGCATTATGAACACAGCGTATTTCCAAAGGGAGGACTCTACCCTGTATAATAGCATCGACTCACCATTGACATTTCACATATAAACACTGACTCAGTTATCTATATGGGCAAGCAAAGAATGGATGAATAAAACCCAAGGTCATTTTAGAAAAGCCACTAGTATTTACTTCTTTATACTGTTTAATTATTTCAATGCTTTCCCTCACTAACTCATTCACTAAAGTCTACCAATAGAATAAAATGGCATCATTTATCATGGTGGCATTCTTAGTCTTTTAAAGGATCTCTAAAACGATTTCATTTTGATACAGTGAAAATTTGAAGTATTTAGAAAGATACTAGAGAAATGCTAGCTCCAGGATCTCACTGCATTTAAGTTTTGGCCCAGTCGTGGTGCCCATCTGTACTATCTACCCTAAGGCCTGCCACCAAAGGTAGATCTAGCCTACCTCTGCTCCAGCATTCTCAGTTCAGTGTTGCCAACTACCATAAATACCTACATTCACAAGAAAAATCTAGTTTATGTGAGAACTTTTTGAAAACCTAATTGACATATTAATATGAGGCTTTATAATAACAGTACAAAGTTAGTTGCAATGCCTTCCAAATATTTTTCTTCCTCTTAATTTCCAGAAAGGTACCACCAAGTATACCTGATCATTCTTTTAATTAACATTATTTCAAACTCTTTGTCTTTAATATACATTCGTGTGTGTGTGTGTGTGTGTGTGTGTGAGGGCTGTCTGGAAAGTATCTAGCCATTTTATCCATTATCCATGAATCCATCGTATCCATGGCTGGATACTTTCTGGACAGCCCTCGTATATATTTTGCCATTGGGATAATTTTCTCTTTATACCAAAGTATAAAATATTAGTCCTATAGGAACATCAGGGGAGTACTGGGGGTATGAGAACTGAGTTTGTTAGATTACAACGGCTTGGCTGTATACTGCCTATTCGGTGAATTTTTCATGAATTCATATTAGTTTTTAGGTTGTAGCAATAACCAAGAAAAGTATAGCTGTGCTATATTATTAATATATGGTAAATCTGTTTGGACAAAAGTGAATATAAGTCCAATAGAATGTAGCATAAATTGCTGATTGGAAATCAGCTTTCCTTAGAAAGCCAGCTAAGGCTAGGGTAGGACAGCTCATGGCAGCCACAATTAATGAGTGAAAGCTGATAGTAAAGGAGCTTGTGTTGAGCAAAACACAGTCAAGATAGTAAAATGGGTAGACCTAAGGAACTGAGAGCTGAGACAGAGCATGGGTGTGATGAAGCCTTCCAGAGCATCTACAGAGACAGAAGATTACGGAGTGAGTATCACTAAGGCCATTCTTGGCTGTTACACATTTCAGTTAAGAAAAATAATTACAATAAGGAAGTATCAAGTTTTATGACATAAGACCTGAGACCTGCAATGACCAGAGACCTTCATGAAAAAGACTTTGGTTAGGCTTAGGTCATGTTTTCAAACGTTTTAGTCTGGTCCTTGTCTAGTTTGGTGCACTGTGGCCATAAGACTTTTCCAAACCACAATGTTAGTATCAAAAGAGATACTTACATGGATGTGCTCCTATCCAGCAGTATAGGTATGTGGGTGCTATCCATAAAATAGATAATTTCACTGATAGTTCTATAAGCTAAGTATTAGTGTTCTTTCTAGCAGTTTCAGGCAATCTCCTGTCCAGCTGGTCTAGCCATCAATCCATAGATTTGCTGAGAACAGTGCAGTTATAGAGTTGAGTGTTAAATGAGTATGCTATAATTGGGGTAAATCAAATGACTGTTGGAAGAGGAACTCTCATGTGGAGAGCTCCCTAAAGCCTTGCCCTTAGGAAGTTATCATTTTTATTAGATTATTTAACCCCCCGATATTGTTTTTTTTTTTTTTTTTGTACCTAGAATAATAGTAAGGAGCAGCCAAAAATTTCACACAGGTTCAGATAAATATAGGGAGGTCCAAGATGCCATCATGAAAGGAATGGGACTCCAATAAAAAGAGGTCCTTTGTTTGATAGGATGAGGAATGAGAATAGGGAACTGGGCACCAAGAATGTGGTGCCCAGGATTGGAAAAGCAGGTGGATTGGAGTGAAAAGCCAAGATTAACAGATTATTCTTATGAATTTTTCATATATAGACACACACACATATACAGAGAGATCCAGAAGTAAACTATTCTGTGCCTAATTATATATTTATCATATAGTTAAACTATAACTATGTGTACGAATGTGTTAACATACATACATACACATGTCTCCTGTCTTTATTCACTGAGAGAGCCTGGAAGCAGAGCCTAAGGAGCAGTGAGCATATCCAGTGAATATCATTTGTAATTAAAAAAAGCCAGGGTTTCTTGGAGAAGTGGTTGGAGTGGTTGGACTGGAGCAGGGAAAATCTAAGATGAACATAATATACTAATGTGCTAATAAAAAGGAAAGGAAAGGAAAGGAAAGGAAAGGAAAGGAAAGGAAAGGAAAGATGGGTAGTGTGCCAAAAGGACACAGGACCCAACTTGAAAAATCTGACAGTGGCTGAAACTAGAACAATTTGGCCAAAAAAAAAAAAAAAAAAAAAAGTTATAATAGTATTGGATGATAACCAAAATAATGACATCAATATCTAAGTACATACTAATACAAATAAATAACTGAGTAAATATGTAAGTAGGAGATGGGACAACTCTTCCTTACAGAATAGTTCCAATGAAAAATCTAAAAGAAATGAGGAAAACAGAAAATCACCATTAGAACCTTCCAGTACTAATTGCTGCAGGCAAGACACAAGGATGGATGCCAAAATTAGTGGGCAAAAGTTTTAGGAAAAAGGGGGTATTTTCATAGCCACAAAATATCCTTTCCTAAAATATATTAATTACAAAGAAAAAAATAATAATATTACAGTGGAGAAACCCAGCGAACACCACGTTAACCAAGTGATCCTGGTAACTTATCAAATCATGAACTCCTGCTATGATGCACTGAGATGTGATGCATTTCCATGGTATCCTTCCCAATAATGCATGACTTCAGTCTAATTATGAGAAAACACCAAACGTACCCAGAATAATATTGTACAAAATTACTGACTAGTGCTCTTTAAAAGTGTCAAGGTCAAGAAAGGGAAGGAATGAATGAATAAATACCACAGAACAGACTAAGAGGACATGACAACTAAATGCAATCTGGGACCCTGGATTGGATCCTGAAACAGTAGAAGGACATTAGTGGAAAAAAATTGGTAAAATCTGAATAAAACCTATAGTGCAGTTAATAGCATGGTGCCAATGTTAATTTCCTAGTTTTGCTAATTGTACCATGGTTAAAATTTAATGTTAGGGAAAGCCAGGGTATGTGAGAAATCTGTATTGTTTTTGCAACCCTTTTGTGTATATGAATTCATTTCAAAATAAAGTAAAAGGAAATATATGACTGAAAAAATAGAAATAATTTTATATGTCATGGAATTGTGAAAAACTGCTGTTTTAGCTTACTGCTATTAGAATGCTTTTGATTACAAGTAACAGAGAAACCTTAATTGTTTTAATGGATAATTGAACTGAAAAATCTTAAAAGTAAGAGGATGTTGAATCAAGATTTCATTCAGTCAAGACTGGCTTCTTCTCATGTAGATTCTCTTTAGTTTAGCCTTTCTTCACAAGCTGCTTTATCTTCAACCTGGTAATGAGATAGCTACAGAAGTTCTAGGCCCCTCACTAGTGTCCAGGGAAAGAGAGGTCTACTAATTGCTGTCTTTAAAAAGCAAGAAATATCTTTCCCAGAAGTTCCCAGGAGATCCCATTTCTCCCCAAATCTAACTGGAATAAATTGAGTTGGATGCTCATTCCTAAACTGGTTGCAGATAAAAAGGAATCATTTAGATCACTGGCCAGGGGATTCTGCCTAGTATGCCTACCTGAGAGGGGCGCTGAGCTATGTGGAGCTGGTTTAGATAGATGGTCTGAAATCAGGTTCTTAGAAAGGGGAAATGGATACTAGAAAGGAATGAACACAGTCTACTGTAACAGTAGATTTTTTCAAAATAAAAATCATACACGTGATCTGGTACTAATAAATAAATATTCTAATGTGGAAACAAAGACAGACTCTGAAATGCATTGCCCTTCCAGAAAAAACTGGGAAAGTTTGCACTCATCCAGTACAGCACAGTGCTGTAATTATTTCAGCAATCTGGTGAGACCCAGTAGGTTAACTTATTAGTCCTTTAAATTCCAGCACTGATTAGTCTGATCCTTTTCCACTTGTTTCAATCAGCATCCTTGGAAATGGTTCCTTTGTTTACATACACTTGGCACATTTCCCATCCCTAATTTGATCACCTGCACCTGGAAAAATGGGTAAATTCATTTGAAGATTCAGGTGCCCTCATTAAGGAACAAAGCATTACATAAGCTTCCTGCTGGCTGAACAAATTGAAATTGTTCTCACATAAGCACCTCACCTTCTTACACACAAAATGTTATATGAAAAGCAAACAAAAGAGTGTCTTCTGACAAAAAGGGTAAAAATACTCCATGCTCTCTGGAGAGAAACAATCTGTTATTGGAATGAGCTGGCAAATTTCTCAGTATTGGCATAGTTCACCATACGGAACAGCCTCGACACTAACGATACTGGTTGGTACATTGTAAAAGAAAAGACACAGCTGGTTTGTGTACCTACAAACACAAACACAAATTTTAACAAATGTGAAATAAGATTTAACATACATGACTTATTCAAAGATAGTATTTAAATTGTTATCTACAAGTAATTATGGCCATGCAAATGCCATCAATGGAAGCAAACTGCCATTTACACATACTTGTTATACTATATTTCTATAGTGAACTTAAAAATATATGGATAAAGTTGCCCTTGCACTTAGGACCAATTGGGTACATATCTGTAGATTGGAACTCTCCTTTATCTGTAAACCCAAGTATCTTACAGCTTGTTGGCTTTCTCCGTGTGGTTAAACCTTGACTGACCAAACTCAGTCTGTTTAAAATGGAATTCATTATAACACAACCCAAACCTGTCTCTCTCTCTCTGCATCCTTACGTTCAGTTAAGAGCACCACTATCCATAAAATAACCTCAGTCTATAAATCCCAGGGTCATCTCTCATTCTTTTTCGCTCCTTCTGAGCCTATACTCACAATTACTAAATGTTCTTACTGTATATCTAAGTATTGTTTTTTTTTTGTTTTTTTTTTTTGAGACAGAGTCTCACTCTCTTGCCTGGGGCGAGTGCCGTGGCATCAGCCTAGCTCACAGCAACCTCAAACTCCTGGGCTCAAACAATCCTGCCTCAGCCTCCCGAGTAGCTGGGACTGCAGGCATGTGCCACCATGCCTGGCTAATTTTTTCTATATATATTTTTAGCTGTCCAATTAATTTCTTTCTATTTTTGGTAGAGACGGGGTCTCGTTCTTGCTCAGGCTGGTCTCGAACTCCTGAGCTCAGAACTATCCGCCTGCCTCGGCCTCCCAGAGTGCTAGGATTACAGGCGTGAGCCACCGCGCCTGGCCCTAAGTATTGTTTTAATCTGTGATTTCCTTTCCAGTCCCCCAATGACCATCTTGTTACAGTGGATTACATTTCTAGTTGTTCTCCACTTCAAAATTCTCTCCCTCTGCCCCAACACAGAAACACACACATTCACACACTCTCTCACACACACAGAGCTCTCAGAGAAAATTACTAATACATAGATTTAATTTTATGATCTTGTCGTTCTCTGCTTCAAAGTACTTGATGGCTCCCTACTAGCTAGTAACTAAAATTTAATAAACAAGGCTCTCCATAATTTGACCACAAACTACCTTAGCAGTCTATTACAATATTTTAGAGATCAGCTTAATTGACTTTATCCATGCCTTCTTTTTGAAAACACTTGCTTCTGTCATCCTCCGCTATACCTATTTCTCTTCTCTCCCTGACGAGGTCTTCAGCTGTATCATCCACTCATTTTATTTTAGCTAGCACCTTTATGGTAATTACTCCCAAATTTGGCATCTTCAGCTGAGATACTTTCCTGAACCCCAAATCTACATATCATCTGCCTACTACTTAATCTAGCTTCTGGGATAGTAAACTGAACCTATCATTTTCCTCTAACCATTCTATATGTCCCTTTATATTCAATCACCAGGTATTGATAATTCTAACTCCTAAATATTACTGCAATCTTAGAAAAAGTTTCAAGCCTGTTAGCCTAACTGAGGTAATGGTCATTGGTAGGGGGAGATAGAAAAACAATGCAAATTTGGATCTGTTATTTTAAAAATACATAAACCAGAGAAAATACTAAAAATAGGGGAGAGATTCCAAAGTACTTTAAAATCTGGAACTAAATGCAGCAAACAAATTATTACTCCCAACACACCTATTAGTATAATCCTAGGTATATATTTATCCATTTCATCTATCTTCTATCCACATTTAGCATGAAGTATGAGTTTGACACTGAAGAGTAACTGCCACTTTGAGATGCAAAATAAGTCCCAATTTCATTCTTTTACATGTAAAAATATCTTAAAAACAAAATCTTTACCATATGCAGCATTTTTAAAGTTTATGGCAAAAATTATTTTTATTATGCTCTCCATAAACTCTGTTAAAATATGCATTAACATGTTAATGACATGTTATATTAACATGCAAATACTTATGTATATTTCTATTCTCACAATTAGAACAGAACGTAACATTGCAGTTATAAAACAATGTCGTGGTTGTATTTTTGTGCACGAATATATATGCAAGACAGGTTTAATGTTATAACTTGATCAAAATACTTCATTTAGAATTAAATAGAAAAAAATCAATGTGAGTAAACAAAATAAAATAAAATCCTTACTCCTGTCACATTTGCTGTATTACAGTTGTCTTATCAAGTAGAGCTCTAGTTTGGTTTCTTGAGTTAAATGAAGTAAGCTATCTGAACTTATTTGATCATTATGAATTAAAAAACCTTTGAAATACAAAAATATTCCAGATTTTGTGATTTCTGAAAAAGTTTTAAATGTTTATTTTAGTTTGAACCATGTGAAATTGCCAATATTTGATCACTTTGCCTACAAAAATATCACTTCCATATGGTTCGCTTATATAATTTTATTCTAGTCCGCTAAATTTACTCAAACTATTTTCTTCATTTCTATGTGTAAAAACTGCACATTAAATAGAAATGTTGAAAGAACATTCAAATTCAGCTTTATGAAATTGTAGCTAAAACTTGTTAATATTGTATCATGTATGATAAATGTATTTTTTTAGAGTCCTGTTTACAATATGATGATAAATATATTTATTCATAAATATAGTCAATATTTTTATGTTATCTCTTCTTCACTGAACACTGAACAAACTCATTAAGCAATATGCAGACTGAAGTAATTTAACAGGAAAAAAAAATCAACACACTGTAAAAATAAATAATTATAACTCACTACTGCCAGCAGGTCCCATGATATCCTGTAATCCAATAAAGATTTGTATGCACACAAAAGATTTTAAAAATAAACCATTCTGATGGTGTGTTTACATTTTGCTTATCTAAATTTTGTCAGTTTTATTTCTACTGGCAGTAAAACTAAATATTTATTTATCTATTCCTTAAAGAATTACTCTTTCTTTGCAAATAACTCTAAGATAAAGTACTAACGTAGGGAAGACATGTAGAAATAAATTAACAAAAAATTAAAACTTCCTCCTCAAGAACTGGTGGTTTAAAATTTCATTTCACTAATGAAAGCAACTGCTATTCCATTTTTTCTAAAGTCTATAAAACATTTTCCTTCATATTTTATATCAGTTAAGAGGTTTTAAATTTTAAGTAACAGAAAACACAGCTAACAGTGGATTAACAATAAGAAGGTTAGTATGTCACATCCCAGGAAGGCACCAGTTCTGCAGTGATATTAAGGATCTGGGTCCTGTCCATCACGTTGCCATCTGGTTCTCTGTATGTTAATTCGTACTCTTAGCCTGATTCCTTTCAGAGCCCCAACATGGCTATAGGCATCACAGATAGACCACAAGGTCCAGAGGAAAAAGATGAAATTTTCTTTCCATGCAAATATTTTTTTTTTTTTTTGAGTGAGAAAATCCCTTCTTGTCCCTTGTTTTCATTGGACAGAATTATATCACATTCCTCTGTAAAAAATCATTGGCTAGGAAATGGGAATCACCTAACTGGCTTAAGATAATCAATATTTTAGTTTTTAGTGCTTCTCTATATACATGGCAATGGTGAGAGAAAAGTGGTGCAATGCCTTCGGTTAGGCAACCTAATATTTCCCGCAGTCATCAAACATGTTTATGCACTAGACCTTGCTAATGAATCTACTCATTTTCATTTAGGGGAAGAAAACCTACATAAAATGTTGTAAATGAATCTAGATGTTTAGTGTCTTTTTCTAAACATCTCTTTGATATAGAAAAAGGTCTGGAATGAAACAGAAAACCTTGAGTAACTCTGGGGAACAGAATAGAAACTATGAGGGAAAAGCAGTTTCACTTTTTAATTTATGTGCTTCTACATGTTTGGCTTTTTATAGTGAGAAAGTGTCATTAATCTTGTAATTTAAAAACAAAGAAAAAATGTTTTCCCTCATAATGTAGTGAATTATGAAAATGATCACATTAAAAAGAAATACTTTTTGCAATTTAAAAAAAGCAGAATAAAACTTATCAGATAGCATGCTATTATGTATTGATATGAGGAAGCCATTTCTAAAGGTGTGGGAAATCCATGATTGAACACAGTATACAGAAGTTTGATATTTAATAAAAGAATTAAGGTTTTTAGACCAAGTTTAGGATGTTGAGCCACTTTGAAATCAGGCATTTCTTGGCTGTGCGCAGTGGTCACACCTGTAACCCTAGCACTCTGGGAGGCCAAGGTGGGAGGATGGCTTGAGGTCAGGCGTTTGAGACCGGCCTGAGCAAGAGCAAGTCCGCTGTCTCCACTAAAAATACTAAAAACAATAAAAATTAGCCCGGTGTGGTGGCGCATGTGTATAGTCCCAGCTACTTGGGAGGCTGAGGCAGGAGGATCACGTGAGCCCAGGAGTTTGAAGTTGCTGTGAGCTAGGCTGATGCCACAGCAATCTAGCCTGTGAGACAGAGTGAGACTCTGTCTGGAAAAAAAAAAAAAAAGAAATCAGGCATTTCTTGACAATCCAGATCTGCACCATGTGCACCATCCAATAAAATAGCGACTAGCCACAATGTGGCTATTGAGTACTTACAGTGTAGCTAGTAGAATCGAGATGTGATATGAGTGTGCCACACATACTCAATTTCAATAAATGTAAAATATCTCATTAATGAGTTTTGATACTGGTTACATATTAAAATAATATTTTGGATATATTGGGTTAATAAATGTATATTTTAAAATTTATTTTCATCTGATTCTTATTTATTTATGTTAAATATAGCTCTCCAAAGATGTAAAGTTACGTTAGCTCACATTTGTGGCTCCTGTTACATTTCTATTTTACAGTGCTGGTCTAGATGTCTCCTGAGAAGGGCAGGTTAGATTTCAGTTTGCAGAATTGAGCAGCTGCATGTAAAGACCAGTAGCTGGATGTGCTGGGACAGAAGTTAAATTTATCAAGTGCAAATCTTTAAGTCTCTCAGGGACAAGATTGATTTTTAATCTCATAGATAATCATAATCTGAATAGGTAGAATCTAGGTAGGTAATCATCTGAGGTAGGAAAGAAATGTACTCTGAAGAAACAAGAGAGGCGTGTGAAACAAATAAGGAATAATTATTTGTTAAAAATCTGAAGAAAGAAATAGTGTTGAGAGTAACAGGAAATCCTGCAAATTAGATTGCTTTCTGGCCTAGCCATCATAATAAAGATGGAGTCAGATAATAATTAATTTAAGAAAATGATAATTGGCGAGAGCTGAGGCTACGCTTGATTCTGTCCTAATAATGGAATTGAACACAGACATGATTTCTCCCCCTTTCCAACTCATGCGCTTCAGTTTAGTGAGCAGGAAGATGAGTGAAGTGATAAAAGCACCTCTTTAGGAAGTTTGAGAGGACGTCACCACAGAGACTCATAAGCTTGTCATCTTGTGTTGGGAGCATCTAAGGAGCTTGACGCTATAATTAAAAAATCTCACAGGAGCTTCAGGAAATAGCCATCGAGATTTGGAAATGAGATTTCTAGAGACTGTACTAGCAGTGCTGTGGCTAAGCTTTCATGTTTGTTGCTTTTTATTATTATGATTTTTACTTACTTTTCAGACTAATATGATTCAAGGCACACATAGACTACAACTTAAAACATTTAGGAACAAAATTAAATCATTTTAAGATGATTAAAATAGAAGGAAAAGGGTCTAACACCTTTAAACTTTAAGCTATTTCGAGATGCGTCTATAATAATGTGTGACTTTTGTGATCTGCTTTACCAATTCGGGGTGCTAGTAGATACTATTGATTTAACATGCAAATTATTCACTGGAGACTCTTCATGCTACCTGAGCATCTCATCTTTCTCTGATCAAGCCTCTGAGATCACTTGACGCTGCTTTTAAATGCAAGTTTCTATTTTTTTTTTAATGCAAATTTCTTAATGCTCACCTGTCCAGGCATTCAGCTACAGGGATTTTCCCAATTGTTCTTATAAACACCTTCTCAACTTCTTTAAACAAATGAGAATCAATATTATGTCCAGCTTAAAAACCAAGAGACTTTTAGCATTAAAAATAATGGAGTAAAAGATCACTAGTATAAATATTATCAGTTTTATACCAATACAACTAATTTACATCCATGAAAATCAAATTAATCTAGTAATAACCGAAGTATAAAATAGCATGAAAATATAGACATTACTGCTTAAGAAAACACTTAAATATTTTAATTACATAAATCATTCTTGAATATCTGCTTGGGTTAAAAAAATTACATGACACTATTGCATATCTTTCCACTGAAATTCACCTCCATTCTTTTCTGTAATCATTATCTTTAAATATTTTGTATGTATACTTCAAATTTTTCTAAACACCGTCTCATGTATTTAAAAATATTCTATTTATAATTATGTGTGAATATATATGTATTTACATGACCATATATCTATCAGTTTTTGTATATATGAATGGATTTTAGGTGTTTTTTACCTTTTTTTCTAAATGGTATCATATCATATAATAATGTAGTATTTGGGAACTTGATTTTCTGCAAAAAATACATTGAGTTTCCTTGCAGGTCAGCACATCTTGGATCTACTTTATTCTTTTAAAGGGCTGCTTAGGTTTTCATAGTATAGATTAAACATAGTAAATAAAACCCAATTTTCAAAAAGTTTAGAAAAGCAATCTGCTTTGTTATGAGAGAATAAACTGTATTTCTAACTCTAAGGCATATGAGTTTCCAAGAGTTTCAGATTTGAGAGGTTGATCTATATTACTGTGTCCTTTTACATATAAAGGAAACCACATCTAGTAAGCATAAGAAACTTACACCAAACCAAGTAGTTAGCAAGTTGTGTGAGAATGTCTGACTATCTTTGGCAGCTTTCCATTTATGTCAATGAGATCAGAATGAATTTTGCTGAATTAAGGATATTAGAAAAGGGCAGATTTTTAAACTGAATATATAATTGTGGTAAAGTGTTATTTATCACTGAGGGAAAAAACCCAAGTGGAATGTAGGTTGTGATTGCTATTAAAATGAAATTGGATTATGAATCCCTAGGTGACTATAACAGCATGGCAGCCACTATCCAACATATATATACTCACAGATACATTGCTTAGAGTAATTAGCATTTTTATGGCAAATATACTCTAAATAATCTGCATTCTTTTTGCAAATAATTGAATTAAACAAATTTCTCCAAAACAGTATAAGAAATTATTTTTAATTCCCTGTAATTAATATTTGAAGATACATTTTAGAGCTATGCAGCTTGAAAAAAGAAGTAACATATGTGCACCCACAGTCCTTTCACTCCTTGCCTGCTAAGGAAAATTCTGAGTCTGCCAGCTTGGCTCCTGGTCTTTAGCTAAGCTTAATCAGGGTAATGGGCAGAAAAAAAAAAATAGATGGTGGGAGTGCTATTAATAGATTGAATTGGAAAGTGCAGCTTTATTTCTAGAAGAGAAAAGGAATACATCCATAGTAGAAGGGAAGGGAAGAAAGTTTTTAAGCATTTGAAGAATGATGGAGGTTTTCGTGAGCATCTTCTGTGTAAATGAGGTAAGGGGACAAGGAGGAATTTTGCTATAAGTTATGAATGGAATCTCTTTTGGACATTTAAAAACACTTTAGTAAAATTGGTAATCCTGTTATGATTTTCTGAATATGAAATTACAGTAGTTAATGAATAATTTGAAAAAATAGATTTAATTTGACAAAAAGTATTTAGCATGCTGTATAAAGGATGGTATTGGTGTATAAAATTGGATAAAACCACTGAAATAAACAAAAAAAAATCAAGGATAGAGATAGAGTGTTGCGAGGAGAAATACAAGTATATTATATGTTTGCTCAAGAAGCCTTAAAATAAATACCACGCTGAGGAGTTTCAGGTAGGGAGTAATGTAATCTTAAAATATTTCAACATGAAAAAGAAGGCATATGATGAAAACCGATTTGTAAAAATTGAATCTTTTCACAAGATGTAGGATAGATGTAACTGAAGAGAAATAAAAACTATCTCAGAAGTATACTAACATGGAACAGGTTTGATTCATTAATAAAATGTTAACTCTTTCTTAAAGACATTATTAAATACTAATATTTTAAACCAATAGATAACAGAACTTAAAATCAAGGCATATAATTGAAATTGTTACCTAACCCATATTTAGCCCTGTGAGATATATTACATGTAAAATGGAATTAGAAATAGTATCTGTAAAATGGAATTAGTAGCATGTCCTCTATGTTTTGCATCACATACCCCTAATCTCGCAAAGTTAAATACGAGAATGAGTGATTAACATGATTAGGAATATATTTGCTATAAACCTAATTGCCATACTTTTGGTAGAGTAGAATAACATTTGAGACTTAGATTTAGGAAATTATGCATTAATAAAAAATTTTTTCATAGTAATTTAAATAAAATTATAGCTAACACTTATTGAACACTTACTATATTACATAGATTTACTAAATTCAAAGTAAGGTATATATATTAATATTAACTCATTTAATTCTCAAATCTTAAAAGTCATTTACTATTTTTACCTTCATTTTAGAGAAAAGAAAATTGAGACGTACATAAGTTATGTAACTTGCTTAAGTCACCCAATGTGTCAACTTGACCCAGCTAAGGGTCAAGCTAAGGGATGCTCAGATAGCTGGTAAAACATTATGCCTGGGTGTATCTGTGAGTGTGTTTCCAGAAGAAATTAGCATTTGAGTCAGTAGACTGAGTAAAGTGGATCACACTCAACAATGCAGGCAGGCACCATCCAATCCATTGAAGTTCTGAATAGAACAAAGAGGCAGATGAAGGGTAAATTCTCCTCTGTTCTTGTGCTGGGACATCCACTATCTTCTCCTGCCCTTGGGCATCTGGGCTCCTGGGCCTTGGGCTGAGTTAATATTAACTCCTTTAATTCTCAAACCTTAAGGGTCCTAACTCTGGAATTAACACCAGCAACAAGGTCCCCCCACCTCCACCCTTGATTCTCAGGCCTAGCTCCTCAGCTCCTCAGGTTCTCAGGCCTTAGGATTCAGATCGAATTACAGCACTGGCTTTCCTGGTTTTCTAGCTTACAGATGACAGCAGAACTTCTCAGCCTCCATAATCAAGGAGGTTAGCCAATTCCCGTAATAAATCAATGTCCCTCTCTCTCTTTCTTCACTTTCGCTATTTTAAAATTTATGCTGTCTGAAATCAGAATCACTACCCCCACTCTCTTTTGGTTTCCATTTGCCTGAAAGTTTGTTTTCCAACCCTTGACCTTCAGTCTGAAAGTGTCTTTGTGGGTTAGATGGATTTCCTGGAGATAGCAGATACTTGGCTTAAAATGTTTTATCCACTCAGCCAGTCTATGTCTCTTCAAAGGACAATTCAAGCCATTCACATTTATTGAGAGGATTGCTATTTGGAGTAGATTTCTGTTCATATTATTGGGTAAGTTCTTATTGTTTTGTTTTACCTCTTGAGCCATTGTGGAATACGGGTTCTGGGATTTAACTCTTGAGTGTTTTTAATTTAGCTGCGCCCCAGTGCCTGTGAATTCCACAGGTGCCAGCCTCCCACGACTGGAGAAGCACTAAAAATTTGCCCATTAAAATGGGCCTGGCTAGTTGACTACAGATCGTGGAAGGGCGGCGCCTGTTGCCAGAGTCCCTGGGCTGGAGGAAGCGCTTGCGCCATAAACCGTAGCCTGCTACAGACACTGGGTTGTGGACTCCAAAAATGGCAGCCAGCCATCCACAGTGCGCTAGCGCTGGGGGCAACTGTTTAGGAGTTGGTGGGTGCTGGACTGGGGAGCTGAATCAACAGGACACCTGCTGTCTCTTGTGTGTTGCCCTCCCACAATCTCACGCCCGTGTGGCAGGAGGTCCTGCACTTTCTGACCCACCCTGAGCAGGCCTAATCGCCCACAGCAGTTTCCAGGTTAGAGCCCACTTTTCAGTGTTCACCTCCATTGTTCTGATCCCGCTGACCGCCAGAGGTGAGGTGCTGTCTCCTAACTCCGTTGGGCAGTAGCTCACACCAGTCGCTCCACCACCCAGTGCAGTCCCAGCATAGAGCTCTGGGGAGTTCAATATGCTTCCCAGTATTGTCTGCTCTCCACAGAGCCCAACATCTCCTGCCGCCATTGTGCACCAACTTCAGGCAGGTCCCTGTCTGAGTGGGTGTGGAGGACAGTGGGGAAGCAGGACATACTCCTGCGGGTCAGATCCCACTGCTCTTGCTGGCTGGGTGGGCAAAATCGTCCCATGCTCTATTCTCTGTCATTTATCTCGCACTCTCCAGACTTCGTGATCCTATCTCCCATTCACCGTTTTTTTTTTTTTTTTTCCCTTGTGTGTCCCACACTGTTTCCTTGCAGTTTCATAATGCTGTTCTTGTGGGGGAGCGATCCACTTGTGTGCAGCAGACCAAGTTCTTCACCTCTTTCTCTGGGAGCAGGGAGCCAGACGGTCACCTTTACTCCACCGTTTTTCCCCTCTCTCCCAAGAGCTTGCACTCTTAATCTCTGCTCACCATTGCCTCACTCAGCCAGCTAATCCAAGCTATTTTTAAAAGCCACAACAAGGTTCATTTTCAGGGGAAAGCAATCACTCTTCAAACACACAACTTTTAAGACAAGTTTGATGACTTTTAAGTAGAAGACTTTTATCCAGGTAACTTTTTCTATGCTTTTCAAATAATAAGGGACACTTACTGTCCATATGCCTTATGAAATGATCTACAACACCTCGTACCAATCTAATAGTTTTTTACATCCCCCATATATATGTGCCTGGTGAATAAATTGAAAACTAAGTTTGCTTTAATTTTCAAGAGGTACTACATGATAATTTATAATATATTTACATTTATAATATATTTCTTAAAAGCCTCAAATTACTTAAAATTCTATTAACTTAAAAGAGTTTGTGAATATATGTAATTTTTTAAAGGAATGTTTGACATTGATTTATGTAATCTTTGTACTGTTGAGATTTGCCTTGTGTGATGTTGTTCTGTGGAAAATCCTTTAGTTTCTGTTTGGTAAACCTTAGGAATAAAAGAGAAAGAGTGAATTTTAAGAAATTCATACTGTCTAATTCTTCCTAGATACATATCTATTCTAACCTTTGTTTTATAGCCTTCAGTGTACAAAATGTATAAACATGGGTGTTTTGGTAAGCATGGCCTTGAAGTCTCCTATGCCGAAAGAAATAAGGAAACTATGTATTTGTCATTTACTGTCTTTTCTCTGTCTTCATGCATTTATGACCCTTTTAACTTGAATATAGCAATTTCAGAGCTCAAGGAAACCTGGAGTCTGTACTTATATTGTTGACTATAAAGATTATTTCCTTTGCTGGAGCATGGTGAGTAATGACAGACTGTACACAAGAAAAGGAAACCTGAAGATTTTTATTATAATGTTTAGAGGAAGATAAGTTACTTAAAACAACCTCTATTACGGTCCCTTCTTTTACTTGCTCTTGGTCTTTAAAGAAAGGATCATGCTGATTAAAATAGCATGCAAACCTCTTTGTTTGCTTTAAAGTGATATAAACCTGAAATAGTAGTATAACAGCTAGAAAGGACCTTCAATAGTCTCCTAACTCGAAGTTGTTACTCTATTGGCGATCCCAAATCTATCAGAGATCTGATAAAAGCTATGTATATTCTCCCTATAAAAAGGTATGTGTGGCTATAAATGCAACATTTGCCAAATCGGCATGAATTCAGCACCCCCCAGAAGTCCCCCAAGGTCCAGTAATGTCAGATTCACAACTTCTAATCCAGTGTGTCATTGTTTCATAGATAACAAAAATGATTCAACAAAATGGAGATGATGACATAAAGGTGTATTTCCAAATTACCTCATGAATTCATTTATCTATTTGCATATACATGATATATGTACATGATACAGTGATATATTTTCTTTTTGTAATGTATGAAAATTTAGCTCAAGTAATCAAATTTCTGCCTCATTTTTCACATGGATTTCTCCTCTTCTCTCAGTGTGTCTTTTGTAAGAAGACACTTGTTGTTGGATTTAGGCTATACCAGAACAATGCCATGTTGAGATCCTTCATTACATTTGCAAAGACCCTTTTTCCAATTATGGTCACATTCACACATTCTGGGATGTAGACATAAGTTTTGGGGGGACACCATTCAACCCCCTACAGTTGCTGTTTATCGATCATTTGTTAGGTGCAGGGCATTGGATGTACTATTTCTTTTGATCTCACCAAAATTCTGGAAGCAGGTAGCAAGGTGCCCACTACAAATCAGGGAGCTAAGACCCACAGAGATTAAGCAACAATTCTAGACTTCACACAGCTTAGTCAGTGGTTGAGTTCTTTGACCTGTATTCTCACTGGTCAGAGTTAATATGAAAAGCTCAATTAGATACTCAACGTGAAACTAAACAAACCAACCAAACTTCTTAAAGTCCTCTTGGACTTTATGATTTCATAAAATAGAAAGTATATTAACACGAATAGCTGAGATATGAAATAGAAAGGACATACAGTGAGGAGAAATCCATATAAATTGTTAAGAGAATTCAGAGGGAGCTGATTTACTCAGCCATTTATCAATCTATGGTATCTCAATTACCCTAATACAATGAAGCTGATTATAGATGCTTCGTGTAACATTCTATCTCTTTATTTTTATACTCATAAATGCAAGTCTACACTGTCTTGATGGGCATTCAGTCATTCACTTATTCAATATTTATGGAGTACCAAACAATCATGTTACAAACTCAGAATATACTGGTAAAACCAAACAAAACGAAACTAAAATAACACCAAAAAACGAATGCTGGCCCTTCCTAATGGAATGTACATGCTAGTGGGAGAGGCAGACAGTAACGAAATGAGAAGGCAAATATGTAAAATGATTGCTAGTTTTAGTGAGCATTGCGAATGCAATGGGAGGCTCTGGTAGAAAAAAGTGGAGGGATCCTACCTGAAGTGGGATGGTCAGGGAAGGCCTCCTCTGTAAATGGGGCACTGCTGTGGAAGCGTAAGCTAAGAGAAGGACTTACTCATGAGAAAATCAAAGAAAAAGCTTTGCAGACTAAGGAAACAGCCCATGCAAATAACTCAAGAGAATTATGCTTAGCATCTTCAAAGAACTGAAAACAGTGATTAGTGTAGGAGTGTCACATACTATGAGATAGGCAGGTGCCAGGGGATGTAGACTCTTGCACAAAGTAAGGAGTGAGAATTTTTCCCAGGTGTAAAGAGAAAACACAGCAAGTCCTAAGCAGGGAAATTACATAACTGAGTTCTTTTTGGGAAGATTGTATGTGCTGCTTGATGAAAAATGGATTGGAGAGTGGCAAGAGTGGAGGAGCAGGGGCCAGTGAAGGTACTTTGAGACTTAAAATTATCTGTCAATATTTAAACTTCATTTGGTTGATGGCCTGACTCTGAGATATATGGAGAGTACACTATACTTTATTTTATTTTTTTTAAAGTTTACATATATTGTCAATAGTATGGGAACTATTAACTATGGCTACTTTTGAGGAGTGATATTGGCAGGAGAAAAGTGGGGAAGGTATAGAGCAGTTTTCTTTGCATTATATTTCTCAACTGTTTGAATAGTTCTGAGCTGGTACTTCAACTATTTCCTGAGTCAGGATCTGATACTCTTTTTAAAAATTCTCCAGCATACAAATTGACTCAAAAATAACATACATTTTTTCTACCATTGGCATTTTCTTGAAATTAATGTTCAAGTCTTAATCATTTTATAAATCTGACAGTGAATCATTAATTTGGAAATGAATTTATCAAATACTGAGTTCTAAAGATCCCACGGAATCACTTTAGGGATGTAGGGCAGTAGAGAGAGGGCATGACTTTTGAGTCTGGTCCTTGGTATTTATGAGCTGTGTAACTTGGCAAGTAATCTCCTTCTAAAATACTCAGTCCCCTCATGTAAAATGTAGATTATAATAGCTGTGAGAAAAGATACATGAAAAAACATTTTTACTACATAGATAATATTGGTCTTCTTATTCTTAACATATAGTAATTTTCTTTGGTTTTAAGCCCTTTCTTACTTAATTTCTGGAGTAGAAATGAGGATGTTCTTATATGCAAATAACAGAAAGCCCTGTTACAACTGGTTAAACAAGGAAATTTATCATCTCATGTAGCACAAAATACAGAGATAAGAGGCTCCAGAGTGTAGGATCTAGACCTTCTTTGTGCTTATTAGCTGTGTAGGCACAACAATGTCATTGAATATTCAAGTCCTTTCCAGATTTCCAATCTTCATCCTCAGCTCACTCCTTAAGTCAGATTCCTCCTAGTCACAAGGTGGCTGTGGCAACATGAAGCATCACACTCGACCATTCAGATATAATGAAAATAAAAAGAAATAGAGTTTATCTCTCTTTGTCTCATTTTAAGAAAGAGGGAAATGTTCAGAGAATTCTCCAGCAGAGTATCTTTAACATCACAATGTCCAGAACTATGTCACATGTTGACACCTAAATCCGTCACTGAAAAGGAAATGGGGTTGTTGTAATTGGCTAAGAACTGAGTAGATATTGAGCTGCTGACCTGACCAGTGACTAGTCAAATAAATATGGAAAGGACCGGAAGAAAGAAGAGGTGCATGGATGGCAGGCAGATAAAAAGCAGCATCTACTACAGAAGGATATACCCCAGGCCCTTTTGCTCTTTCATTCTTTGGTTTTAATTTCAATGCTATTTCTCCTCCTTCAGAGATGAGTCTTTTCTCAACAACTGCTCACATCTAGAGCTTGAAAGATACCAGTTCCCAAAACGAAGAAATAAATGTTTCAGGTAATGGATATGCTAATTACCCTGATTTGATCATTACACATTGTATTTATGTATCAAAATATCACACTGTACCCCATAAATAGGTGAAATTATTAGATGTATATTAAAAAAGATCCTAGTCAAGTTTTTTAAAATTACATCAATTTTACTTCATATAATCTTACAAATAAGTTAGGGCTCTATAAATATTATAAAAAAGGACTATATTACTTGATTACGCAATTCCGGTGAGTGTTTAAATGAGCAGGGACTTGTGAGGACACTTGTCAGTAAGTATTTCTGTATAGAATTTTTTATATCAAACAGAAAAATAATATTACTATAACATTAATATAAATGGTTAGCCCAGACAAGAAAATCACCACAAAAATAATTCTAATTGTGTTCATATAAACACATTTATATACATGTGCACATTTATATATATATATATATATATACAGAAAAAGTAAATGAAATGTCTTACTTTTCATTATTTATGTTTTAACAGTTGTGTGTTTGTGGGTATATACATATAAACACAAGCTAGAAATATTTGTTTCATTGTCATGTAAAAGAAAAAATTGATCTAAATATAATTTTTCTCAAGAGTGAGATTAACATTCTTGCAATAATAGGGCAATCCCATTTCTCCAGCTTCTGAGTATGCAAACAAAAATTAATTTATCACTGGCAAATATTGGTCATTATTTTTTCCTGTTGCTGGGAAGCTTTGCTCTCACCAGCCATTTGTCCCAGGAATTTTACTTTTTCAAACTGAACACTTGATAGAGTTGTAATAGTCTAAAGCAGAATGATTCCTGATTCTCAGAACTCATCCAACTGATGGAAAAGATAGATTTATTATCTTATTTTCTTGAGCAGCCTGACAGAGCTATAGTTTATGTCTCAGGAAAACTCTCAGTAACAAGTTTCCAATTCCATTGCACATTATGAGAACAGACTTTTGATCATAATATTATTTTTTAAAACAAAAATAAAAATTTTATTAGCTTATTAACCATGAATTGTTTATTAGTTTATTATTTATTTATATTTATATATTCTTATTTATATTTTATTTATTTAGATGTAGTTCATTTAATTAATGTATTTTAATTTTTAGATTTTCATTTTATTGGTGTCACATTCTTTCTTCCTGTTACATAAGAGAAAGATACTTGCATTTGTTACTGCTGTTGAAAGCCATATTCTCTCCATGACTTGGAAGTTAAGGGTTAGTGTAGAATTATGA